>JANHGN010021829.1:0-48380 GCA_024605025.1 Megaceryle maxima | reverse complement strand
TATGTTTGGTGTTTTTTGTTTGGTTTTTTTTATTAAAAAAAAAAAAAAAAAACCAAACAAACAAAAACCCAAACAAACAAAAAAAACCACAACACCTTCCAAAACTCCAGACAGTTCAGCTCTTCCAGGAAGGACTGTGCCCAGCTTTCCTCAGACACAAAGTGGGGGAGTGTGCACTGCCGGCTGCCTCTGTGGTGCTGCCTGACCCCTTTTCTATCAGTTTGGCTTCCCTATTAATTGTCTTTTAACAAGAATTTGTTGTGAGCATTGGCCCTAAATCAAAGTCTTTCACCTCACTTCTGTTTCTCTGTTGTTGTGCAAAAGCATGCCAGTGTCATGCCCTTCTTTTGAAAGCTGGGTTTCACAGCACAACAGGAACAGGCAAACTTCTCTTGGCATTAACTGCTCCCTCTGCAGATTTCCACTTTTTTTCCTGCCCCCCCCCTTTTTTTTTTCTTTTTTTTTTTTTTTAAAGAATTTCCTGTTGAGGAAAGCAGATACATACAGGGAAGTACTTAAAAAATGTAGCCTGAACCTAAACTAGCAAGGAGAAGCTAAGCTTTAAACCCCATCCTGTCACGGCATTACCATACCATGCTCCCAAAGGGGTGTGGAACATTCCAGGCTCACAAATGCCCTCACTCTTTTACAGCATCGTGTTTTACCCACACTCTGATCTTCTGCTCAGGTACCATCCCCATTTATTTGACTGCTTTCTCTTTACTTTAGGATTTAAACACTAGGCTTGTTTCTTCTAGAGCTGCTGGTAGAATTCACCTTCCACACGTCCTTCACTCACCCTCACAGGGTCAACATTAATGAAAACTCACATGCAGTTAAAATCTGCTGTACGGTTTTGAAACATCAGCTTGCAGTGTGGAAGAGGCAACAAGTGTCAAAACTGAACACCTGGAGAGAAATCAGAGAGCAATGCTATTTGGGATACGTGCCTTCTCCTCCGGAGCTGCTCCTTCGCTGTTCCACTGACGCAGCATCGCTTCGCTGTAGTCTGGTATCGCCGCAAAGCCCTTCGCTCCCGAGCCGCAGGGACACAGCAGCAGCAGGAGTGGAATAACTGGAGGAAACAGAAGGTTGCTGTTAACTATGTGATTATTGGGGTCAAAGCATGCTAACAGCCAGTAAGGAGGTTTGGCCAGCTCCCCTACTGGAATGGGTCTTTAATGAGCTAGTGTTCAGTATGAGGGCTGAGAAAGACTGAACACAGGTTCCCAATATTCAAGGTTATTTCCTAGAAACGTGCCAGGCTGGTTTCCTAGACAGTAAACTGACAATAAACCTGTCAGGGCCTCAACCCTGCAGATAACCACACATGGACGTAGCTATGCTCCTATCAAAGATCTCACATACTAAACTCAAGCCTTAACTATCACTGTATAACCTCAGCATTTTTAACTCCTGTTATTTTACTAGTAGATAATGACATGACGTCATGTAAATTCCACCTCATCACTCCTATGTGCCTGGAGTACTGCCTGGGGAACTCAAAACATTCCAGTTTTGGGAGTTGAGTGTATTAATGTGTTAAGAACTTTGTCTTGTCCCAACTAGATTGCTACTGGTACAAGCAATGAACCACTGCAGCACTGGTACCCATGGCCATAACCTGGCTACCATTCACTTATTTTTGAGCTCCTAGTTTGTCTCACTAAAGAGCAATGTCAAATGAGAGTAGAGATCGTGCTGTGGTTTGAGTAGAAAAAGTCTGGATTCACATGGGGACAGGGGCAAACACCAAAAGGATTCTTTACTCCTTCCCCACCTGTTATTTACAGTGCCATAAACAAATATTAAGGTTGTACATATTAAAATGCACAGCTTGAAACCCTTTGAGAGTGAAATGCTGATGTTACCAAAATTAGCTGGGGATTTGCCAAGACTTCACACAGATGAGGAATTAACACAGAACATAGAAAGGTGATAAAAACTGAGAGTCAGGCTGTTTCTTCCCTGATGCCTTGCAGACTGCACTGACAGTGCTTCCAAGAGAAGATGACACAATTACTTACGCAGCAAGAGTAAAAAGGCCAAGATGATGAGTGCAATCGCTGCTGGTCCCAGCCCCACTGACTGAGCACTGGTAACTCTCACTTTGCACGCACCGTCGTCCTCACAGTTACAAACAGTGAGCTGCAGGGTCTGTGCCTGAGTACAGCTGAATCCTTGGAAATCCTGTATTAGGATGGGAACTTCCATCATGCCCGGCTTCAGGTTTTGTGGTGGTGCCAGCTGTATGCTGGTGCCTGAGGCAGGAGGTGGGAGTTAAAGAAAAAGACAAGAAATGAGCCGAGAGAAAGTTGACTCCTGTAAACTAGGTGAAATAAAACCTCCACTGCCTCCCAACAGGCCCCTTCCAGTTAACTACATTGCACTGGCTGGACTAAGTTTAATTAGCTGCTGCTGCAGTGTATGTGCTTTTATTTTTATCGAGTAATTCATGCTGGTAATAAAGCAGCTGTGCTTACTTGCAGTCTCAGATAATTGTGAAAAGTTTCACCAGAGACTTATGGAAGACAGCCCAGCCCAACAGCCTCGTATCGTTAACCTCCACATCTGGATAGCTAAAGACTGAATTCACACAACAAGCAGCTTCAGTTTGTAGGAGGTGAATCTGTTGTATGCCACAGGTAGAGACTGCAGAGCCATCACACAACCCGCTCCTGGGGCTGTGTCGTGTAGGACACAACTAGACAAGATATGGCCAGATCAAGTTCCCAGCTAGGGAAAGCCACCCTGTTTGGAAAAGCTGTAATTCCCACCATTACTGCTACTCTGTCTGCAAGCAGGGTGAGGAAATCTAAAGATTCCTTTGTTGCTCCTCAGCCTGGCCGTTAGGATGACTCTGCTGATTGCTTTGCAGTGTTATGCTGTAGGATTATGGATGACAGAATAATGAGTTTGAGAAGAAAACACAAAACAGTGGTTGCTGGTGCTTTTGATCTACCTGAAGCATTTCCTTCAAGCATTTCCCAGGCTTATAGGAACAGAAATTTAAGAAAATCCTCATAATAATAATTAAAATTATTTGATTTTTGATTTATTTTTGTTCCTACCACGCTGGATTAACTTAGCCAGTTCACACTGTATTCTCTGTTTCCGAGCCCCCCCGTGTGGGAAGTTTTATTTATTTGTAATTTAGAGCAACTGCAGCCAGTAACACAATCATATTTCCAAACTCAGTTTTAACCAAAAGCACCCTCCACGACCGCATGCCTTCTGTGTGAAGACAGGAACAGCTTGATCTCACCATCAGCCCTGAAATCCCAGTCACCACAGGGGGTCATCAAGCTATGCAAAAGATAGTCCAACTGAGGGAAGGCAACAGGCCCCAGAAGACATGGCTCTGCTTTTATAGCCATTAGAGAGAAGGGAGCAGAACACAAGTGATGTGTCTTTGTCTGACTCCATATTTATGAGGTTTTTTTTAGTCTAGATCAGCCGAACTGTCAGTTTGAATGGAATTCACAAATTGCAACACTACTCAAAAGAACTGAAAGTGATTAAAAGCTGCATTTTCTTACCATTTCCAGATGTAATTATCCATTTTTTTGCTGTCCCTTCTGGCTCATCAATGACAGTAAAGCTGAAGGGATCACTGTTTGGGTAACCATCTGGATCGTGAGCTGTTACATCAACTAACTTTACATCTGAACACACAGTCTGCACAGGGTTGACAATAACTGGGCAGTTATCATTCTCATCTTTAACTTGAATAACGACTGTGCCGGTGACTGTTTTCTTAAGAGAATCTAGGATTGTAAAATATGAAAAATTAAATTGATTAGAAAAGTGCAAAAATTTAATCTTAAAAAAAAAAAAAAATTCAGTGTTCTCCAAAACAAATATTTCTGAAATAAGTTGAAGGAGCAGTTATGGGAGGAGTGCGTCATTCCTAATATTAAACATACTGACAGAGATCTTCTGAAGGCAAATTGGTTTATTATTTTGACTTAAAGAATGTATGTATTTCCTGTGCATGGTTACACAGTAACATGCAGATTATAAAATAATTTTGATCAGATATGCAAGAAGCTTAGGGAGTCTCTTACTTAGCATTCAAGAGAACTTAAGACTGAAGTCTGCTGATTAGCATACTGAGATACTGGCATTTACATCTTGAGAATTGATGTTGGTATCAGACTTGGGTCTTTGCAAGATATAAGTTAACCTTCATCTAGTCAAAGAAGATAAGAGACATAGGCACCTCAGGAACCCACTCCAAAGTTCATCCTATTTCCATGAGCTGCCCATGTCTCTCTCCAAATACAAACCCTGTGGGAAACTGCAGAAGGTGCCAGACTTTTAGGTAGTTAAAAGACAGGGAGGTTAAACCAACTATAGCTGTAGGAAGGCCAACCAAACCCCAGACAAGACAATTAGTGCAAAACCAAAACCATCTTGACTTACCAGTAGTTATACCCAAGATAGTGATAGTGTAGGTTCCATTTACTACATGAGGTGATTCGTAATCAAGCTTTTTGGCAAGTCTTATTTCACCAGTAACTGAGTCTACTGTAATCCAGTTTGCTGTATCGCTTCCTTTCATGTATCTGATTAAAATTGCACATGAAGATGTAAATGTTTATAATGAGGAAAACAATTACCATCAGGAAAACAATAAACCAACAAACAAACAAAAAAACCAAACAGCTTTACAGGGTGTTTACTCTGTTTAAAGCAGAGACCAAAACCAGGGCTCTGAGGTCTGATGCTCCTGACACTGGAATTGCTTTCAACTATAAACCTAAGATTATAAAGCCACCCTGAATGTTGAAACCTGCTTTTCCCTTTAGAGCCAGGATTTAGGTGTGGAGGCTTATAAAAAAAAGTAGACTTGGGGAGTGAGATGGGAGCAGGAGAGGGTGCTGTGCTGCTGGCCACAGTCCTCATCCCCTCCATCCCTGCTCCCAGCAAAACTTGAGCAGCAGCCACCCAGGAGTACTACAGGCATGGGGGAAAGAGGTCCACCACTGGGCACGTGCCTCTGCTGGTCTGCACCATTTGTAAAAGCCATGATGGTGACTGAACAACAATTTATCTGAAAAGCTGCAATTCTAAATCTAAACACACACACACTTATCTGAAATCACACCCCTTTCTGTCTGATTGCTAAATGTTTCTGCATATTTCTTCCTGAAGTTTCTGCAGGCGAAGAAGTCAGATGAGTAAATCTACTCTCAAGAGTAGACAGGCATGACAAAGAGCACGCAAGCACAGACAGCTGCAGCACAAACACTCATGACTCAGCACATGCAACAAAACTGGTAGGATTTTTCACATCAGCTACTTTCTGCACAACAGAATATTAAAGATGATGATAATGTTGATTTAGGTGTGAATTATGCATAGTAAGTGACAGCCTCTGAAATTATTTCAGTTCCACATACATATTTTTACAGTAACATTTGATTTTTGACATAGTTATGATGGTTAAAAAAAGATTCTCACCTAATGTGCTCTGCTATTTTTCCAGTGTCTTGGTCAAAGGCTTGATACTGTCCAATAAGTTGTTTTATCTGATATTTCTCACTTGCTTCAATAATTTTTGTGCCACCAGGGAACACAGGGCCTTCCTGCACATTAATCACATTAATTTTGATTGGAATTGTTTGTGCTTTGTAGCTATATTTAATTGACTTGTGGAACTCTGCTTTGTTTGTTACAACAATGCCCAAGTTTAGGCTCTGCATTTCTTCATAATCCAGTTCCTAGAGCAATAGGAAAAAAACAAAAACAAAAGAAAAAATTACTCTGAATGATAGAATCTGATATTTAGACAACATTAATATATTTAATATTTAAATACTATCTAAAATATTAACTATGCCCTTTAAAATATTAACCATGCCCTCTAACAGTGCAGAGAACTGTTTGGTTAACATGTTACTCAGTACACAATGCTTCAACTCTTTAATAGTACATAAGATTACTCTTCTTATTTTAAATGGCTGGCATCATAGCTATGTTTCTATATCATTTATATTCTTTATTTTCAGTGAATCAAGGTTTAATGTCACTCAACTCATTTTTACTTATTTTTAAAATAAATTAATTCACTTAATAATGCTCATCAATTTTTTACAATTACCAGTTTTCAGATAAAAAAATCAGAGCAGGAAAAAAAAAAAAGAAGGAAAAAAGAGAAAAAAGGTACTTTGGGCACCATGCATCTTCAATTCTTGTGGACTAGAATTAAGCGACATTAATGAAATTACAGTTTTTGGAGAATACTTTCATAATTTCAATTTATGGAAACTCATCAAGTAGTCCATAGCCCATGGCTCCTGGAGTAGCTGTTGCCTACAATGTTATCTCTGGCCACGGGAAATAAAGAGTTTTGAATGGAGACCAGCAAAGAGAGGAAAAATACAGGAAAGTTTACAGCATGTGTGTCAGCACTGTCGCCCAAGGAGATAAAGTTTGAGGAGTTCTGCCCCACTAGGTATATTTGAGATCACACAGAATGTAAATGGTAAAGCTGGGCATAATTACTATTTTGCAGAGTTATTGGTTTTACCAAAGGAGGACTGACCACCAGGTAAGTTCATAATTTATATACTGACTAAATAGAAATTGTATGTCAACTCAAAGGGAATAAGTATTCAAAGAAGACTCTCTAAAGAATATACTAACCTTCACAAGAGTCAAAATGCCTTCATTTGTTTGGGCATCTGTTACTATATGAAAAAAGCCGCCTTCATTTCCAGAAACAAATGAAAAGTTCGCCAGCCAGTTATCAGAAAACTCTTCATCTTTGTCAAATACTTTTATTCGCATGATTTCCACGTTTGCTCTGTTTTCTTCAATGCTTCCTTCAAACTGCAAGGAAAACCCACACTTCTTTAAAAACATGTCATAATTTATCTCATTTCACCAGTGCAAGAAAGTTTTCACAACCTCATATTAAACAAGTGGATACTGGCAGGTGTAGGAACATGCCAAATATTGTGATAAATGTACTTACTGCACGACTTTCAACCACAGGCAGATTGTCATTGACATCCAGAATCTTGATTTCTACAGAGCATGTTGCAGCATTCCCACCCACGTCACCATCACGGTCTTTTGCTTCCACCACCAAAGAATAGCTACTTTGTGTCTGTCATGATAAGAAAAAAGAGTTTAAACCAGGCTAAAACTTTTTTCCTTTCCCTGTCTTATGTAACTGTTACATTTTAGTAATCCCTCTCATGGCCAATTATAACCCCTTTTGTCTCTACCTAGTAGTAAATCGACTCCCTCCACAGCCTCTGCTAGAGTAGAGCTGATGCTTTGAAAAGGATTTAGGACTTTCGTGCTTCCTCCACAACGACTGTATTTACATGGCAAATGAAAAAACAAAAAAACAAAAAAACAAACGGTGATCATAAAATAGGGATAGCACCAGTGATACATGCATCTTAGGACAGAGCTAGAAGCAGAGATGTTGCTCTCATCTGCACAGAGCTAACATCCAGATCTCCATCTACTGGCCACTGAAAATTTATGCAAGCACAGGTAAAGTTGCTGGTAATACGTGGCTTTAAACCCTATTGCCCAGCAGCGCCCACCCTGACTCTGCACCTTTTTGTGCAGGCTACAAAAATCTAGATGCAAATTAGCAGCCTTGCAGATGGTCATGTCTGTTGTCTTTGCCATATGCTTTCCAACAGACCCTTCACGTAACTGCTGCCCTGGCTGTGTGAGAGGGACAGAAAGCAACAGTCATCACGCTAGTGCTGCACTAGGGAGGTGACAAGTGGAATACAACCTTGATCCCATCATCCCCCCACCCCCTCCCCATCTCTGAAAAACATGCACCACACAGACAAGGCTTTAATCCCAAAAGAGGCAAAGAAAGGCCAGGGGGTCACCTTCAACCCCCTAGCAGGCAGGGTTGAAGGAGACAACAGACATCAGGAGACTGCTGTTAATAGATTAAAAAGAGAAGGGTTTTTACCTCTCTGTCAAGGTTTATTTTTGCCACTCGAACCTCGCCAGTATCCTTATTCATGCTGAATGCAGCGCTAGGCCTTTGGGAAACGATCCTGAAGGCAATTTTGGAATTCAGGTTGTTTGGTTCATCTGCATCTGTTGCATTTATCCTTATTACAAGTGTACCTGTAAAAAGGAAACACAGTATGTTATTTGTTCACACTGCCATGCACCTCAAATATTTTTACTCTAATGTCAGATAATGGCACAGTGTCAGATGCACTGCACCATTTTCTGAGGCTCTTGCCTATTTTTATTTAATGAACAGAGCTGAAGGAGCATTCCTAAAATCCAAATAGTACTTGTTAAAAGTATATCCTTTAGCAAACAAAAAGGTGGTATCCACACATCTATAGCTCATTTAGTTTAGTGCACCAGAATTAAACAGGTTGAATTCTCTCAAAAATTCTAACAGGAAATTGTAGATAGCGTACAAAAGATTTTTTTTGAACAAGCAGCTTCATTTCCCCTCGTTATTCTAAAGGGAAAACCACTAACTACTCTACCTGAATGTTATTAAAACAATTGCTCTGTACTCATGCTCTTCAGCAGTTTTACTTAAAATACGTGGTGGTTCCCATGGTGCAATCCCCTTAGAAGTCATGGCACAGGGTTTTGTCCTTGGGGAAAGGTTGTACTTCTGTGTCCAGCGCCCAAAGTGAATGTTACTGGACTTTCGGGCAAAGAGCAATTACAGTAAGGTATTGCTTATTGAAATGGACACAATGTCAGGTATTTATTAAGTTGTTTTATTCCAGCTTTTCTTATTCTCTGGGAAATGATCTGTTGGTTTTAGATCCGATGTCAACAGGAAAACTGCCACTAACTTGTTCTTTGAGGCTTAGGTCACTCAGGGCCATATGCACTTAACACTGAAGTACCTCTCCAGCCCACAGACAAAGCAGGGCTTTGCACAAGCATGGCAAAGAGGAGCTCTTCCCAAACAGGCTGGCATTGCTCAGCCAGAAGGCAGGCTGCCTTTCCCACTGGATTTGTGGCAGCTTTGACACCAAACTAAAGGTGCTGCAAGAGGAAGTGCTGTTCTGTTGACTTTAGGTGGACACTTTCAGTCCCAGCACACAGCTTAGCCCTGAATAATATTCTGCATTCACACATGGGTAACCTGGCCTGGGAATGCACCCTTGTTACTGCAGGTATACTGCTGCAAACACAGCTGTGCCCTTGCATGTGTTGGGGAAAGCCAAAAAAAACAACAATTCTAAAAATAACGTTACCTGCTTCACTTAGTTCTTCAACTGAACCAACAAAAACTTCACGTGAAAACACTGGAAAATTGTCATTTATATCCACAATTTTAATTGGGAGGTCTATTGGCTCTTCCAGTTTTGCTCCGGTCTTGTCTAGTGCATGACCTCTGAGCTGAAATGACAGACAGAAACAGTAAGCAAATCCAATATATACATATACAAAATAAATATATTGGAATATGTGTTCTTGATATCAAAATCTAAGCGTTATGTAAAGATATATGATATGCTTATAAATGCAGGTAGGTATACAAACACAAATGTCCAGAAACATTAAAACTAATTAAAGCAAACACATTTGAACAAAATTAAAAAAAAAAAATAAAATGGCTGGGAGGGCACCCATAAGGAAAAAGTTACAGTTTAACTTACAAGCAGCATTGGAGTCTTCTCTCTGTCAACCCTTCCTGTTATGTTCAGGTCTCCAGTCTTTCCATTGATAACAAATAATCCATAAGGGGGTTCTGTTACTCCTTGACCAGATATAGTGTAAGTCACCACTACCCCTGTATCCTCGAGATCAGAGTGTATCTATCAGGAATGTAACAGATTAAATGGCAGTCAGTAAATCAAACCACATTTAAAAGTGTAACAAAACCAGTTCTTCCTATTTTTGTAATGAATAAAAATAAATACTAAACACATCTCCCTGCACTCATTTGAGCGTGGAGATGTTGAGATGAATGCAGGAAGAGCTCCGTGTTCTGTGAAGGGAACTGGTGCAGGGAGATAGGAATATGATGAGTAGTGCAACAGTTGGGAACCATGGGATGGAGAGGTTTGTGGGAGAAGAAAATGGGGAGTTTTTGGACAAAGAGTGGGAATAGGACATATGTGCAAGGAAATGCTGTAAAACCACTGTGATAAGGTGAAAAGCTGGAGTGAGGGAAGAAGGCAACTGGCAGATAAAGTGGATGTGGGTAAATAAAATGTGGAGAAAGAGCAAGGAGGAGGGATAACAAAAATATAAGCAAGGGGGTCTGGAACAATAAGCTGAGCAGGGGGGACTGAAATGGTTTGAGTGAAACCTGGAAATAAAATACAGCAGCTTTTTAAAGGAGATTAGACATAAGCTAGTGAGTGTGACCAAGACTGAGGAAGTGCTAAGGTGGAGGAAGAAAGGTCAGACCTATAAAGGAAGAGGTAGAAGGGGTTGTACAGACCAGAGATTGTACTCTTCCTCTGCTGTCAGCAAATATTTGACACACCTGGAAAAGCACCCACTAAGGGGCAACCCAAGCAGAGGGCAACAGGCTGCTACCATCTACAGTTACTTCAGATGCTGCAGTGACCAGTGTGGTGAACTCAGGTTTCACACTGGTGCTGAACCAGATGCAGTAACACCTTGGTTATTTTTAGCTATTTTTTCCTAAATAAATTAGGCATACATAGTTATGCTCCATGCACACCCTTCTACCCAATCACCACCACCAGCAGTTTTGGGACCCATTCACCAAGTTCAACCACAGTTGAGTAGGGGTGTCAAGAGGGAAAAAACCTCACAGGTATTACACTCCAAAATGTTTAATGAAAACTGGTGGCTGGGAAAAGATGAGAGACTGAGCCAAATCAGGCTGCAAGAGTAACTCATCTGCTGAGGGAAGGAAACATGCCAATCTTCAACTGACATTGAATAGTACTTTAAAGGCATCTTTGTGCACGTGTTTAGGGCAGCCACATCTGTTTTACATGTCCATCTCTATTTTGATGTGTATTCTGTATTCATCTCTTTCCTGGGCTTACTCTAGCAATTGGATTCTTGTAGGAACTGTCCTCCTCCTCTCGTATGAAAGCCGGAGGGACTGTCCATTCTCGCTTCTGTCTGATGAGGCTGTTGGGATGAGACAACATGCCACTCCTGCCACCTCGATTATAGATCTGTGAAAACAGGAGGTTGAATGTCAGCACTACATTTATTTAGCCATTTCAGATGAATGCTTTATTGCTGCTGTGCCCCAGACTTCTGCATAGCTTTTGCTCTTTCAATAGCTAGTAACTTCAAAATCACAGAGCAGCATTAGCCTTTCGAGCCACAATCGAAGAGCTATATGCTCCTCAAGTTGCTCCTCCATAGGCTTTAAATACATGAGCAAGTTCCTATGGCTCAGGGTTGGTGACAACACCTGTTCTGGAAGATTTAAGTGCTAGTCACCAGATACGGGAAGAAATTTGGCCCCGTGGCTGTTTTGAAACTCCTTCTGCCTTATTACCCTGTTTGCCATCCCCGCAGTACTGCCTTGTACACAACATTCTCTCTGAAGCAGAATACATGAACCAGCAGGACTGTATTCAACCCATCCTCTGTCTCTACTATCCTTCTTCAACTACCTGTCATTCTCATTCTGCATGACACCCTTTATCCTTCTGTCCATCACAGTCCCTACTATGTCTGATGACTTCCAGATTAACATCTGGAAATGTTTCCAATTAACACCTTCCATAAAACAGTTGCTTATTTCATTTACAGAGAGCTAAAAGAAGATATGTGCAAACTTAATATATTATGTGAAGTCTCTCAAAGTTGAATGCCACTCAGTTTGATGGACGCAGGAATCCAATCGCTTGTATTTCCGCTTTCATTTCATTATTCACCACACAGATAGCATGGTTCAGAAAATGGTATAACTCAAGACACTTATTAACCAAAATAAGGCATGCCTTTGACACTTGGCTCAGAGGACCCTTCTTCAGGCACTGATAAAGAAAAGTAGTTTTCTATTATCTCCTACCTTCATATGGAGTCCATTTCCATAATTCAAACAGATCTGCAATGGAAGTTGTGATAATCATTATTAATGCTACATCACTTCAGCAGTACTAAAGCTTAACTGATGTGACCTCCCTCATAAGAACAGCAAATCCACAAGGAAGAGGGCATCTAACCTCCATTAATTGATATTTACCCATACTAGTTTCTGAAAAATTCACCCATAACCATTCACATCAACGCATACGCTATAATTAGATAATTATTAATATTTGTACTTCTCTCCCAGCAGGAAACACATAATAAGCAATTAATCTCCACCACCACCCTCCCATACAAACTCTGTTGTCACTTTTAAACAACCATTTTTTACTGCCGAATAATGCTTCACTGTTCCAAAAGGATGGGAAATTGCCATTGATTGAAGTATGTGTTGATTGCCAACAGCACCCCAAGGAAGCTCCCTCTTCTGGGCATTTCATAAACTATACAGGCCGTGGTGGGGTACCAGGTAACCAAACCAGGTTAAATAACTTTTAGAAAGCAAGGGCTAATCCAAACATCTGCTGAAGTGTAACCGACAGAAGCAGCTCTCTACTTGGTGCCTTGCTGGGAAGATAAATAACATCCATCCATCCCTTACAAGGCAGGGACGTGCACACTGGCAAGCAAATCACACTTGCTCTGACAGAACCTTACAGGCCAACATTCAGTATTGGGACTGCCCATCTCTTCATGCACCAGGATAGCTACGTATGCCCTTAAACTCCTCTATTAGGAGCCTCATCCTATCTGGAAGGAACTAGAGCCCCAGACAAATTACTAGAGACCTTCTGTTTATCACAGAATGGTAGGGGTTGGAAGGGACCTCGAGAGATCATCTAGTCCAACCCCCCTGCTAAAGCAGGGTCAACCCACAGCAGCTTGCCCAGGATTGTGTCCAGGTGGGTTTTGAAAGTCTCCAGAGAAGGAGACTCCACACCCTCTCTGGGCAGCCTGGGCCAGGCTCTGTCACCCTCACAGTAAGGAAGTTTCACATTATGTTGAGGTGGAACTTCTGTTCAGTTTGTGCCCATTGCCCCATGTCCCATCACAGGGCACCACTGAAAAGAGATTGTCCCCACCCTCTTGATACCCACCCTTTCGATATTTATAAGCACTGATAAGATCCCCTTTCAGTGGTCTCTTCTCCAGGCTAAACAAAGTTCACTCTGTGCACACAAAATACTCTGCAAATAACAAACCCCCTCAAACAATACAAAAATTTAGACACTGGGAAACACCACCACCAAGCAGGTTATTACAACATGAAACCAACAGATACAGCTTGTGAGTATTGTATTGGCAGAGAAGAGAATACTGTTATTGTTCTCAGAACTATTACATATACCTACATTCTGCACCTTAGGTGATATATTATTTTTTATATATACTACTGCCTAAAGCAAAGCAGGCACAGAAAGGTGCTTTCCTACTGAAATAACTTTGACTGGTTTCTAGACTGTTGACTTGTTCTCCCCATTCATCCCTGTGACTCAGCCTTGATCACTGTATCGATGACAGCTATTTTAAAAAAGAAGAAAAAGATGTTATCTCCCTCCCACACAATGCTGTGGACAGTGTTGAGCAATGCAGCAGGCAGCTGTTTCAACTTGCACAACAAAACTGTTTTTTCAAGTAGTAATTTTCCCAATGTATATATTCTGAAGACAAAAATCTGTGAGCACCATGTTCCCTAACAGGTATGCGTTGTGAGGGCTACAGGATCTTACACCTTAGACCAAGTTGTTTTCATAAATATTCTTAATCTTATTTGGTTTTGTTAGTTATGTGGATTTTTAAGATTTATTTTTATGATTAGTAAGATTGTAGCAGCAAAAGTGACAGAAGACTTTCCGTTTATAGTCAAGGTTTTCCAACAAAAGCTACAACTCTTTTGGAAGGGGAACAGTTGTCAAGATGTCACAGTGATCACCCTTGTTTGTTCTTACAGGTAAACTGAAGGGAAAAGTGGTTTTGTTTCAATATTGAACAGGGCACAAGGTGAGAAGCTTCCTTGTATTGTAAGCCTCAGAACCCCACAGTATAAACAAAAGCACCTGAAGTCCAAGAACGAGCTGGTCTTCCACTGAGATGCGTATCAAGAAAGAGGAGAAACAAATCTTAATCATTATAAACAGAGAGTCTTTAACTAAGATAACCAAAAGTAAAAATCAATTTGTTTGCAAATGCCACAAGGCAGCATCAAAACATTCTGGTTTATTGCTAAAAGAGTAAACAAAAAAGCTTTTGCTTTTGTACTTTTCAATCTGTAGTCCATGGGCAATCTCGTAAGCGACTTTAAGACATCAATAAAAAGGATTTTAAAATGGCAATTTTATTTATGTGATGCAGAAATACATTTGAAACAAATATATAAAGGGATGCTGCACTTTCATTGAAAATTTTTTAAGGATCCAAAAATGTTTAAAAATGGGAAAGCACTTATCCATGAAATTTTCTTCATGAAAAAATTAAAAGTCACAAATGCAACAGGTCTTAAACTCTGAACCTTTTTTTTTTTTTTTTTAATATCCTCGAGCTGTATTGTACTGAACATCTTAGGAACCTGACTAGGAAAGCCCTGTCTGTCATTTGATGTGAATCATAGCCTTAGAACAGAAGATAGACATCTACTGATGACATCCGTTGATGACACAGAGCTGAGAAGGCACTATCAGAAGACAGCTGGATGGTTACAAAAAATAAAGTGGAAAACCTGAGGGCTGAAGTAATGGAATGAAAAACTAGAGGAAAGCAGCAGGAGTAGGCAAGAGAGCAGGGGAAGGGAGCGACTGCTGTGTATAGGCAAAGCTGCTCTTGCCCAAATCCATGTTCATGTACAGCCAGGAAGTGACTAAAGGACAGATTCTGAACGCATAGAGTAATCACTTTCACAACGCAGAGATGAAGACTGATTAAGCAAGAAGGTACGTGTCTGTATTTGCTACATGAAACTAAGTCCTAGAAATGTGGTCTTTCACATATGCTGTGTGGTGGGAGATTTGGATCTCGTACCTCTTGTGAGTCAGTTTGGTGTTGAAGATGATGGGCAAGTGAAGATCTTCCACCCATTGAGAAGCAGTTGAAGGGACCATTCAAGGTTATCTACTAGTCCATCTCCTGGCCCTGGGAGCAGGACTAACTGCACTAAGTGCTTCCTGATAACTGTTTAAACTCTTTGAAGAGTGATGGAGGTCCCACAGCATCACTAGCTAACCTAAGGCAGTGCCCAGCTACTCTTACAGATGGAAAAGTCTTTGTTTACTTTTATCCTGATTTTATTATTCTATTTTTTAGCTCTTTCCAAGCTGAACATACTGCTGTTAGGATGAGATTCAGCTTCAGGTTAAGGCACACAAATTTACATGTCTAAGTGAACGCTAAGAGCCTAAACTTCTGTTACACTCAACAAAAATTGAGCCAATACAGAGACCAGAGCACAATTCACCTTCCCCCAAAGCCAGCCTGCACCTGCCATTTCTCTTCGGACTCCACTAGGTTGACTTTGTAAGCCCAATACGAGAAGATTTGTAAAGCAAAGCAGGTGGTGGTGAGTACACAACAATACACAACCCACATATTGTGGTTGTTACTTCAGACTGGAATTCGCCTGGTCCCACAGACCAAACACCCACACGAGCAGATGGATGCATCTCCCAACGCAGTTTCACCCAGGAGGGATCAGATTCATACACTCTGGAGACTTGCTTTGAAAGCACAATTTGATCCAACCAAATAGGCTCACTCTGCATCCGCTGCATCTCCTGTCACCGCAACAGAAACTCAAAGACCTATATTGAGATGTCTTGACCTCAAAGCAAATCTTCCTCTTTGCCACGTTGATAAAGCTCTCACACAGTAGAACTCTTTTCTTCACGATTACCCTTCATATATCTGAAAACTTAACCACTGTCTCAGTTCTTTAATTTCACTTTGAGACTCATAAAACAGGATTTCCTGAATTTAATTGCATTTTTTTGTTTTGCTTTAGTCTCTTCTGGGCAGATTCACTTTCTTCTGAAGTCTGGTGTCCAAAATAATACACCACTTTAGTTCAGTAGGATGGATAAAACGCTAGATCTTATTTCTCACTTGCTTTCACATCTCTGTTTTTTCCCCTTTTTTGGGAACAATATTAAGCTGTTGCATCAATACACAGATGCTTGTAAATATTTTTACCATGTTTCAACATGACACTGGTGATAGAAGCTGGGCTGGTTTGAGTTCTCACCTTTGGTCTTTCTAAAACTAAGAATTGTGTTGGGGTAGGTTTGTTTGTTTTATTATTTTTTATTGTTGTTGTTGGGGTTTTTTTAACTTCTCTTTTATTCTCTGAGTTTTGAAAAGGAATTGCTCCTGGCTCTGACAGTGCAATAGTGGTCTAATGTATTCTGGACTGAACACCACCCCAAACAGCAAGGGAGTAAAATCTGAGAAGACGTTCAGAGAAAATTAAGTTTCGCTACTCTCATAGTAAGATCCCTACATTTGTCAGCTCTTCTGTCACTCAAACATAAGAAGTGTTCCAAGATTTCATCTCTTGAAGACATGATGTCCACACCCTTCAGAAATGAACAAGAAAGCCCCTAGTCTAATAATCCTCGATAGCTGTGCCCATCCGGCAGGCCCACAGCTCTGGGTGTGTGCCCTGGACACAAGCCAAGCCCAACCCTACAGCTGCACTCCTGTTGGGTATGCCTGGACATCCCTGGGAAAGGGCTGGAGGCAGGGAGATAGGGAAAGCTGCTGTGACCTGTGTGAGGTACCCAGGGACAAAGACACAGGGATGCAGCCTGCAGGCAGGGAGGGAGTGCAGATGACCAGTAGATACTTCCAGGAAAAACAGGGAGAGGAAGAACTTCCAGTTCCTGATACTTCTAAGGTAGAAGATGCTTTGGGAAGACACCACTTTTAGACTGGTCTTGTTTCTCAGTAGTTTCTTAAGGTTTTTAAATTATCAGTTCCATCTATTGTGTCACAAGATACAAATGACCCTAGCCTGATGCTCTCAAACAAGCAACTAGATTTTCCTCCACGTGAATGGCTTTGTCCAGACTGGGGAAAAAAACCCAAACCAAACCCCCAAATAAACAAAAAAAGGGAAAACCCAGCAGCTCCTCTCACTCTCCCAAGAGCAGCCAACGAAGACAGCTTTATTTGCTCTAACCTTCTATCCAACCACAAGGCATCCAGGCACCAACCAGAGCTCACTCTTACACTGTACCCTGCTCCAGCTTTAGCAGACATTAAGGCTGATGAGGACTGCGAAAAATAACTTTCCTATTTTCTTCAGGCAAAACCAACAGCATCCTAAGCCCCAAACCAGACAACGGTGTGTTTTCAGGTGTTGCAGAAAGTATCTTTTGTACAAGTCACACTCCACCTATTTCTTGCTGCTCTTTCGGGCAAAAAGAGGAGAAAACCTTTTCCAACCAAACTGTAACTCCCAGCTTGCGGCTAAGAACAGGGTTAACTGCTGCTGGCTGGCTTGGGCTAACCACAAGTCTATGCTAAAATTTTCAGGTAACAGGTTTCTAGCGAACAAATCTGATTTTGCAGGATCTCCAGATCAGGGAGCAAGGTTCTGCTCTACAGCACCTGCCAGACTGACTGTGCCACAAGCCGTTAGAGAACCCTGCCCAGCTCCTTGGCAGCTCCTCGGCACAGCCCAAGGCCTTGCCTCCACCCTTGCCTTCATCTCAGCAGCGGCAGCCCGACTGCTGCAGGCATTTTGCCAGCCTGCAAAGGCGAAGAGCTAAAGAGCAATGCCACGGATATGAAGGAGAGCTTCCTGCAAGACATCTAAAAACAGCTAGAAAGCATCAGTCCAAATCAAACAAACCAGCGTTTTGGTCTTGTTTTGTTATGAAATACTCGCTGTGTTTAGCCTGGAAAGGTATTGCATAGGATCACAGAATGGTTTGGGTTGGAAGGGGCCTCAAAGATGATCTAGTTCCAACTCCCCTGCCGTGGGCAAGGACACGACAGGATTTCACAGTTTCATGGGATGGAAGGTCTAAAGGCCAGAAGAGTGAGGGTAGGGAGGCAGAAAGCCTGAAGTGCCTTGGATTGTTACGAATTTCTATTATTCCCTAAGGCAATAAAGACTTCCATTAAACCATGCCTTATGATCCATTTTCCATCCTGGCACTATTCCTTCAAAATGGTGACCTAGTTCATTAACACAGATAATAAACTGAACATTAAGTCAGCAACAACACGAACTCCTTCCCTCATTCTTGTTCCTCCTAGCATCTCAAAAACCCCCACCCATTCGAGATACCGTTCTTATCGGGTTCTACCTTCAGCTGCTCTCGGACAGCGAAGGGCGGTTGCTTTTTATCAACTTTCCAAAGCAGGAGAGAAATCCCGTTTCCAGCCACAAGCAGCCGGCGGCAGGAGAGCTGCCAGGCCCCGGCGGGAAGAGTTCTCCGCGGCGGCCGCACACGAGCACCCCGCGGGGCCCACCCTCGGCTCCTTCCCTCGCGCATAGCTCCGCGCTAACACCCCCCCGCCTGCCCGCGGCGAAGCGGCGCCTTCTCCCCGCCCCGGTACCGGGGGACCCCCGCGACCGGGCGCGCCCCGTCGGGGCCCGGACTCACCAGCAGCGCCAGCAGCTCCACCGGCGCGGCGGGGCCCCGCCACATGGCCTCCGCCGCTGCCTCCTCCGCGCTCTACCAAGGGACGGGGATCACCTCCTGCGACCGCCCGCGAGGGGAAATGGAGGCGGCCCGTCGAGGGGCACACAAGTAGCCGCGGGTGGGTGGGTGGAGTGTGCCGGGAGGAGGCAGGTGGCGCGCGGCCCGCCCCGGGCCTGGGCCTGGCTCTGGCCCCAGCCCCTCCCGGCCCGGCCCAGCCCTGCCCGGCCCTGCCCGCGGCGGGGAGAGCCGTCCGCCGCCTCGCCTCTCACGGCTCCGCTGCGCCCGAGGGAGCCTGTGGAGGCTGCTGAGGGCTGCGGGGGTGCTGCCGAGGGCTGCGGGGGTGCCGCCGGCGCTGACCGTCGGGCTGGCGCCATTTCCCTCGGGCTCTCAACGTTTGGCCTCGATTCTCCCTCCGCCCAAGGAGCGCGAGCGGGAGCTTGTAGGAGGCGTGCAAAGAAACCGTGACGAGAAACCGGTAAACTGGAGATTGATTGATAGGGGGATGCATTCTATTGGGAAAATAAATTTGAGGGATGTTTTAGCTTAACGTTCCCTGTAATATTCTTTTTCACATGCTCCAAGCCATATCCTTCCAGCCCTTATCTGGCAGCGGTTGTTCCTGGATACACCTCATTCGTTGACTCTTACGAAGGCACAACTGATTCTTTGTGATGGCGAAACAATTAAATATACTTCCCCTACATCCTCTGCTCTTGGAGGCGCTTACCTAATTAATCCTGCTGAGATGACACTCAACTGTCATAAATAATTACTAAAGTGGCTGGTTATGATACTGTGCGTGATACTATTGGGGCTTAACAAAGGAACGGGCCTTCTGGGAGCCTTTCCATTGCCATGCTGTCCCTTTATCATCACAGTTGTAAGAGTCTGTGATAAAGAATTTTACATTACATGTGACGTCAGTTGCAACAATTATAATTTGCATAGGGGATCACAAGGGAAACAGTTTAACCTCAGAATTTATTCCAAAGTTAAGTGTATCCGTATTGTTCACTTAGAATATATCATAGTTTCTGGAGTTCACTGATCCCCTTGCATCAATATAATTTTCTTAAAGAAACGAAAAGCAGAAACAGAAATTAAGAGAATTAAGTGTTTCTGTATCCTTACTTCCTCTCATCGCTGAGTCACTGATTACTCTGGAACTGAACAGAAATACGTACAAAATGTACACATGTACATTTGCACAGGAATACACCCCGAGAGCCTCTGAGGAGAAGGGCCTGAGAGCTTTCTTCAGGGTCTCAAGAGCAGGAATGTTGTTTGGCACAAGGTTTCACAGCAAATGTAGGTAGTGGTAGTGAAAGTAATGTGAAATTCTCTTTTAGTAATCCCTGCTTGAGATAATGAGGCAGAGCGTGTCTTGGAGACTTGTAATTTAGTGATTTAGAAGTAGATTCTGTTCCTAGCTGGATATTACATTTCCTAGCCTGATGGTTAAGCATAACTTGAAAGTATTTCTTTGCATCAAAAGGATGCAAGAGCAGAACCTTGATTTGTAACTTTATTCTTAATCTGGAAGTTAGCTCCCTGAAATTCTGAAGTTTTTGGTTGCTTATCCAACGCGCTGTTAATGAGCTGTTGGTAACTATATATATATAAAAAATAGACATATTTACAAATATTTGCCATTGTTAAATGCTGATGTGATAAACAGCTAATTTAATTTCCTTTGAAAAACCCTTAGCACTGATTTTCCTTTGAAGTTACCTTTGTGTTTATGGGAGGAATGAGTAGAATCATCATCATCTCATCCTTGCAGAGCTCAAAAGCCACAGAGAGACAGAAGCTGTTCTGAGAATTACTTTGTCAGAACAAAGATGTCTGTTCTGTTTTTACTTATAACTTTCACGTGGGTCAACTACATTTCCTGCACATCCCACAAGACTCAGGCATCATAAAAAAGATGGGAATATTTTGGAATCGATTGGAATCAATCGATCAAATAAGGAACAATTTGAATATCATGAAGATTCCTCTGTTCCCTTGTATGCAAAACTTACATTATTAATATTTTACAGAAAAGAATTTCCCTGATGTTATGAAATAAATGTCAAACATCATCAGTATTTTTTTTCTAATACAGCTGGTAGCTTTATCATTGACTACTGAAGTCGAATTTCTTTTTGACTTCCTGCTCCCCTTTAACCTGGCATCTGCTAAATACTCCTCCAGCAACCAAGCTGCAGTTCTGCCTCTGCAGCCACTTTTCATGGGAGGATCCATGGAGCATTAGATCTTTGTTTTCCCTCACAGAGCATTAAATCTTTGTTTTTCTTCTGCAGACAGCAGCTCATCAGAGTTCACCAGTACCACAGCACAGAGGAAGTTCATCCTCATTTTTCAAACCCATAAAAGCTGCTGAGACCTTCTTCATTGCCTGGCGACAAACAGGGCTTTCAGAGGCATGAGGTATGTACCAGGCTGCTCTTTTCTCAAAGTACAAACACTGGTCTAAATTATCTTGATAAGCTTCTAACAGCAAATAAATTATCATCTAGAACAACCTGAACAACCTGACCTTTCAGGAAGGAGAGCGTTTTCTTTCAGGGCTAACAGTTGTCAGCACAAGTATTCTGGTGAGTTACGATCGAGCTGAGTGGCCTCAGCGTAAGGGACAGAGGCTGGCCCTTGGCAACTCTCCTGAAATCTTGTCTTGCCCCAGCTCTGCCCGGCACTCCCTCCTCCTCCCTCCTCCTCCTGCCGGGAGACTGCTGGCTGCCCTGGGGTGGAGAACAAGGACATGATTTAGAGCAGACCAGCAGAGTTCACCTCTGCTTCTTACAATAGCAAAGGTAACTTGACTACACTGTGTTTTCTTCTTTGTTTGTTGTTTGTTTGGTTGGTTTTTTTTCCTCTAGAAAAGTACAGTTTATTCTTCTAGACAAGCCATTCGGTCAAATGAGACAAGTGTATTGTATCTAGAAAATGGTGTTAAGTTGGAAAATCCAGTCTATATTCTTAGCAGTTAAATGTTGAATTTCATTTATGATTCATATGAAGCTATTATGCAAATGTTTCACATTGTTTGGAACGATACAGGTAATCTTTTCTGCATTGTTTAAAAATTGTTTACTGCTCTGAAGCCCCGGCTGCTGCTCAGTTTTTGGGAAAAAGATCCCAGGATAAAGCAGTGTATTGAGGCTGTGCATGAATACAGTGAACTTATGTTTAGTTATTTAAAATATATAATGGATAATGCATATTCTGTGAAAAAATAAGCACATCACAGAGAGGGTTCCTAACCCTATGACAGCTCTTGGGACCGGAGTGGTTGCATTAGGTACAGTTACCGGCTTCAAAGTGCTTGCAGGACCAGGGTCCTTGGAGGGGAAAATGAACGGAGAAGTATGTTAGCAACAAGTTTTGATACTTTAAGCAAACAGTTGGCACTCTCAGAATGGAGTCTTTGTTTTTCCCATCTGCATTCGCTGTGGTTTTTATTCTCCACACCTCCTGTCATGCTTAGAAAAAAAAAAATCCAAGCTGTTTAGTCCCTTATAACTACCAGGAATAATCCCCTGCCTTTCCTTTGCTTTACCTCCTGTTAGCTGCTTTCTCCTTATCTTTTTGTCTCCACCTCTTTCCCTTGTATCCACTCTCCTGTTTGCTGCTGGCCTGGTTTTTTTTTGTCCCTCTGCAGCCAGGTTGTTTAACTTTCCAGGTGCCAGCTGTAGAAATGAGTAAACCTGCTGAGCCCTGAGCTGTGGGATTGGCCGAGTTCTAAAAAAGCCAGACCAGATCCTTGCCCTGAACACAGGCATTTGGTTACTGTCTGACAGCATGAAATGTGTACAAAACAAGGAGTGGCTGAGCAACTCTTTTGTTGTTTTCCTCTGCATAGCAACCAAGGCCACTCTGAAGTTGCCTGTAGACTGTTTTTTCAGGTGACTCTCTTTCTGGGACGTGTGCCTGCACTGTGTGATTCAAGTATCTTTTGCTCTGTTTCTCTCTGTGGCTTGTACTCCAGTGGTAATCTATCTCTCCTCTGAAGCACTATTTCAGAGTTACAGGCCAGAAGGGTGTCACAGAAAGTGAACAACACAGAGAATGATGGCTCAAGGAAAGTGTAGTAAATTCTTGTGAGACTTGGCACAAGTTTCTGCCCGACACCCTAAAAAAAAGTATGTTAGTCAATCTGACACGTAAAATAGTTTCACCCTGGGATGCCCTGACTCTCTGAATCAACACCTTTTGTTTCTATTTTCTTTTTCCTGAAAGAAAATTAGAATTTTCCTGCACAAGCCAGCAGTTTAAAGGAAACTATGTTTCCCACTTATAAATGGAAAAAAAAAAAATATCCTGAGCCACTCCACTTAAAACATGATGTTCCAAATGATCTTTTATTGTATTTTTTCAGTGCCATTCAGAAATTATTACAAACAAGTCACTAATATTTCTATTTATGAAAACAACATAACACTGTAGTATTATATTTTAAATAGAATGAAAATGATGCATTTGGTTATTCAGTAGTGAGGAGCACCTGAGTTATGTAGTTATGTTAATTCAAGCAAAACAGTAGACTTTTTTATTTTTGCTTAAATTGTGTGCTCTTTCTATATTGCACGCAGTAGGTGCTGCTCACAACAGTTTAAATGTGTTTTTTATTACCACAAAATCAGATTAAAAAGTACCAAAACCTGCAGTTCAAGTGTAGACACTGTTCCCAAGATAGAACTCTAATCAGAGCCTCAGCTTGTGGCTGTATTTTCCATGGCTGTGTACTTTTCCTGGTGCCAAGATGTCAATGAGCCTGTGTAAAACTGTAGGATCCTGCTCCACAAAACCCAAGTAAGAAAAAGAAAGCTATAGACTTGGTGTTACATGCTGCTGACACTTTCACAAGAGTTTCTGGCTTGAATGGTTTAAAGCAAGACTTGCTATCATTACTCAAAGGTATCCTTCTTTCCTGAAAACCATTCATTCTTCAGTATTAACACAATTAAAGGTAGACAGCAAGCAGGCTTCTAAATTATGACTGAAGAAAAAGAAACAAAACTATTGTCTGCTAGTCAGGATTAAACTATATGCTATTTTTTTAATAATAAAGCTAGAAAAAGAATTTGCACAGAATTTTTAATGAACTAAGTATTTGTTCACATCTCCAGATATATTTTTCTTCCACCATTTGTAGTAACCTAAAAGTATCTCACTAAGAACACAGTTTTAAGAAAGTTTGTAAAATTTACAGAGCAATAGAAATTAATCTTCAGAAATGCACTGGAAATGCACCAAGGAATAATGTTACTGCTGTTTGATGTGAAACCAATATTAAGAAATTCTAGAAATCTTTCAAGAAATTGTATTAGATAATAAGGTATTGATCTTTAAAAATTCAGTAAAAGATAGCACTAGTAGACAACCACTATGTAACCAAAATCTGGCCGTTGAAACAACATTTTTTCTCTATTAATTTTTCCCTTTTCTATTTCTAGACATGCGAGAGACCATAGTTAGTTCAGACACTCATACTTCACACAGCATTCCTATTCAAGAGGGTCACAAAGAATTCAGCACATGCTCCTGAAGACTAGTTTTATTAATTTGAAGCACAATTAGGAAAAATGTTTCTGACTTGCATAAGATGAAGATGATTATGGAAATATTTACACAAGACTTCATTTATTTTGTACATTACAAAATATCTCTAGCGAGCTTTGGCTGTATTGCATAGGCTTTTTAAATGTCCAGAGAGTCATAAAGATTTCAAAGATTTGCTTTTTTATGTAAGTAGGTGGTTAGCAAAATGAAAGGGAGTTTATCAGCATTTTGGTGAATTTCAGCACAAATTCTCCAGATATGAAAGGGTACAGCTTTATATATTAATATCTGTTTTCCCTCTTTACAGAATGTTTCCAGAGACAGTACTTGCACTTAGTATGTAATGTATAGGAGAGACTATTCCCACTGAAGCCAATGTGATTTTAGTGATACTTAAGATCACTAAGGCTACAGAATGAAGTAAAAATAGCAATAATTCAGATATTGTGGGGAGATCATCTAACGTGCTCAGCTGCTTTAGAAAAGAACTTAAAGCCTTGGAAGGGACCCTTTCTCGAGGTAGCCTTGGTAGCCTTGGATTTGGTCATGATTCCTGGGGATTACTGGTGTTAGTGACAGTGGCAGTGATTCAGAGGGCACTGCACGTTCCCATTCACAGTGGATCTAGTCGCATTCCCAAAAGCATCTTTTAAAAGCCTGTTTCTGATATCTGACTCAGAAACTTGTCTTCCACTTCTGAGACAACTTAATCTGGATATGCAGCTGAAAGTTTCTTTTCAATTTAATAAAGAGGGAGGTTCACAGACAACTCTTAAACTTTTCACTAACCTATCAATCAAACTGAAGAAGCAAAATTTGAGGGAAAACTACTGATTTGGTGGTCTAGCAAAAAAAAGCTACTCCTGCTGTATAACTGTTGTATTTACACTGAAGCAACGTTGCGTACGCTATGGTTACTATACATATGATACAGAAGTTAAATGAGATAGATACTGGATTTCAGTAATTTGCTCCTTCAGACCATATTCTAAGCCATGTTAAGATATTAGAATAACAGAGTCCAGCAGAGCTGTTCTTGTGGGAAAATAAAAGCCAGATTTAATTAAGATTATAGAATCATAAAGACTTTTTCAATTAACACATTCAAATAAACTTTCAAAATATCAATGCAAAATACATTGACATACGAAATAACAATTCTCCACATTGCTTATTAGCAAATTTATATTGCTCCCGAGTGGTTTTTTCTTTTCCTGAAGGACTTCAGCTACAGTTGTCAGCGATACAATATTTGCTATTGCCTCCCCACATCACAAAGCTTCTAAGACTTTATTTTCTCGCCAGTGTTAGGAAAGAACAGGCACAGTATATTACAGCCCTCTTGATATAACCTAACATTGAAGATTTAAATGGTACTCGTAGCTTGGCACAAAAATCTGACTAAGAGCTCCAGGTTGTCACTGAAGTCCTTTTAGATTTAAGTAAAGCTGTAATGGTAATGGAGAAAAGATGAAGCCAACATCTTCCTGGGTGACGGTGGCAAATGTCTTGGCAGCAGCAATGCCAGCTATGGCAAATTGCTGGTCACGCTTCTCGCCATGGCAGGCTGTGCAGAGTGGTTGCTTTACTGAGAACTTCAGACAGCAGTGAAAATGTTTTGTGTTCATATGATTATTACTTGTAACTATTGTTGGTGATGGAGAAGTGATTGAAAGTGCTGGTTTGTAGCGCTTCTTGAATTACATGCAGAGTAAAGTGATGCATTTGAAAAGTGCTTATTTAGTCTTGAGTTGACTAATGATTAATTACATTCTTTTCCTGTCTTGTCAGTGAGGGGCTATTAACCCAAATCCACTTACTGGGGGAGATCACTCAGCCGTGCAGTATTTTAACAGGTTTTTTTATATGACATTAATTCATTGCTGATACTGTATGCACACAAAGATCCTCTCTCACTGCTCCGCTTGGTAAGCACATCTCTCTCCAAAAACATTAGTATCTGTTTGTACACTTTTAGTGCTAGGTGGAGAGAAATAAATTTAAAGCTGACTTTCACTTTCCCTTCACTGACGAAGTCCTGCGTTTGACCTTGAAACGGGGCACCCTTCAGAGATCCTCACACAAGCAGGAATCCCTGAAACTTCAGCGCTATTTCCTAGTTGTAAATAATAACAATATTCTTGGTGGGGGCAGCTAATGAGTGTTGGTGCAAATGGCAGTTTCAGCAGGAAGAGGTGTCGGCAGAGGCCTTACTGACTGGAGTACTGCACGGTGCTGTACTTCGTCACTCTTCTGCGGGAGGTGCCGGGGGACGCCGTGCCCATTGCCTGGCCAAGGTGACAGTCGGCACTGAGCATCTGACCCGCGCCGCTCAGGCCACCCAGATTTGCACCCCCCAGGCTTGTCCCCCCAAGGCTGCTCATCCCAGACCCTGACACTACCCTCTCGGTGACCACCACATTGTGGGCATTTGATAACTCCGAGGGAATATTTATTAAGCTGCCTGGCATGCCAGAGGCAGGCCTGAACACCCTTTCTGTCACCACCACATTCGACCCGTCTACCAGATCGGGAATGCTCAGCGAGGTCGGGAGCCGGGAGTTGGGCGCGATTACTCTTTCCGTGACGATAACGTTGGACCCGTCTGTGAGATCGGGGATATCTAGCATGCCGCGCAAATCAGAGGCAGATGCAGGACCGACAACCCTTTCTGTTACAACGACGTTGGATGCACGCAGAGGGTCAACACAAAGAGAGGGGGAGCCGGAGGTGTAGGTCTCAGTCACCGTCATGTTGCCGTGGAGCAAAGGATCCGGCATCGGCCTTGGGGGCTGGATGGTTGACCCAGATGTGTAGGTGTTTTCAGTAACAACCGTTGTAGTGCCGACCGGGGGAGGCATAGGAGCGCTTCCGTTGACAACGATGGTGGTTCCAGGTGGTGGGAGGTTTAGATCACTTTCAGGGCTGGGAAAGGGGACGTTAATTCCTGGCCAGGGTGGGTTGACATCAGGGAAAGGTTCGATCTCTTTGCCCAGACAGATCTCTGCCAAGGTCTTAAATTTTGGTCCTAATGTATCCAAATACGTCTCGTCTATATCTTCTCCAATAAAGCTGCAGCAGCCCACAGAGCCAACAGGAGTACCGATTCCTTCATGGTCGTATATTAATAAGCAGTCATTTGCCGGCCGGCCTTCATCTTCATCTGCATACACAAATGCTTTCTGTGGTTTGCAAAACAAAACAAAAAACAAAACAAACAACAACAAAAAAAGCAGAACAGAGTGACTTTTCATCAGGTTTTCAACCAGGAAGACTCAAATCATAGCAAGGGTTTCCTAACCACAGTGAGGCCTAGCTGACTTGAAAAACACATCGAATGAACCGACTGTATCATCATCTGTTTTGTGACCTTGAAATAAGTCTTATTCAAATGTTTCTATATTTTAATCTTGTCTCTGCAGACAGCATCTCAAATTTGGCCTGCCATCAGTGGGTCTGAGTGTGGGGTGAAGGGACAGAGTGAAAGGGATGGGGGAATCAATGTACTTTTTGGGCAGCAATATCCAGATGAAGCAGTAGGGAGAGGAGCAAAGTAGGATGGCAAGGGGAGCAGTAGAGGGGACAGGACAGAGGGTTGACCACAATGAAGAAGGCTTGGTGAGCCCAGAGGGAAATCCGTTTTGAGAAGTAGAGAGATCACCGATTGATGATGGCCTTGGTGATGGTGAGGTGGCCAGTGCAGAAGAACTGGGGAGGAAAGAGAAGAATGTAAAGTGAGTAAGGAGTGGTGCTGGAAGAGGCAGGGAAGGACAGAAGGGAGGCCTGGGAAAGAAAGGCAGAGGGTTTGGAGATTGAGAAGATGAGTAGGAGGAGTAATCTGTGGGCTGACAGACAATATGTAGTGCTCCCAGCCTAGGCAGGGAGAACACAGTTTGGGAGAAGTCCGTGCTCAGGACTTTAGGGCTGCTCTGTCCTCTCCTCTACCCAGTCTTGTTTAGATTTTGAAATATAGCAATCCTTATATATTAATGGATATTTTGGTGACACATGCAATTATACTATTTATGCCTCACAGTTCTTGCTGATGGTGAAAATATAACCTATTAATTAGCCATGTAAAGTCCATAGCATTTTTTTATCCCATATGTAAGGGCTAATTGTAATGTTGCCAATTACAAAAGGGAATGTTTGTGTCACTGGCAGTTCACAAGTCTTTCAGAGAACAGAAATGACAATAAAAATAAGGAAGAAAGTGAACTGGTGTTCACAGTTCTTTATGGGTTAAAGTCACTTCATTAAATAAACTGTACAGGAAGTAAGTCATAATAATTTCACAAGTTTACTATCTATGTAAACACTGAAAAGGGTGGGAAATATATAAATTTAGTGGTCACTTATGAAGTTGAAATAATTTAATTGCTTTCTACCCATAAGTGCACTTTGTCCATCAGTTTTACAAAAAAGCTGTTGAGCAATCAAGTCGATTATGCCAGCAGCTCAAAAGCAAAACTACCAGTGTTTATGTTTTTCCTGCTAGTACAGTCAGCTTTGCTCTCACACCATCTTTTATCATGGAAGTTTCAATTTGAGTGGAGTTATTTTGGATTTCCACCATGTAACTTGGGGAGGAGAATCTAACAGAAGGCTCAGAGATATATTGCAAAGAAGATCATGTAATTACCTCAGAGAAGTAGTTGTCTAAGAAGGCCATGTTCACCCCTCCTTCTCGATACTCTTTTATTGTTCCTCCTACTGACCCTTTTGCTTCCCCTGTTCCAGAAATTCCTCCAGCTGTTCCATAACCAGTACCAGTGCCATAGCCAACCCCTGTAGTTTCTTCAACACCAGAAGCTACTACTCCTCCTCCATATGTGTTTGTATATATGTCTGAAAAGAGAAAAAGAGAAATTATCCTTCCTGTGCTCTGTGAGAAGTTACACAGAATTTGCCAGTTCTTTTTACAAGTAGTACAGTGACACCACCGAGTTTCTCAAGGCAGACTAATTTCAGTCACAGATCCATGCACATGTGCCAAACATTGAATCTTGCAATAAAAATTAAGTGCATATTAGCAGACATCTAAGACCTTGATTGTATTCCTGAGGCATATGCCTGTGTACTTTAGAAAATCAATGATTTACTTGTGTAATTGGCTGGAGAGATTCCTCTGTCTGGTGTACATACATGCTGACATGGGATTTGCATTAGAAAATCAGATAGTGCTTATGGATATTTATGCAGTTACATGAATGTATATTAATGATCCCTTTGGGATTAAAGTTGTTTTGCCTTAAACACTTTTCCAAAACAAATAGCTTTGTAACTGCTTTCACATTTTCTAGTCATTGCACTGTTAAGGGGGATTTGGGAGAACAAAAATTGATCATAATAACCACCAGTGTTCATAATGCAGAATGAAAATGAACTTTACAGTAAATTATAAAGTCATAATTGTGGGATTTTATCTTCTTCAGATTATTTTCATATATGATAACAAACAGTGGGTTTAAATGGCATGTAATATAATAAATCGATTGCATACAGCAGTCTTGACTGTGATTACATTAAGAAACATGGGCTAAATTATATTGGGTTTTTTTTTCAATTAATCTTGTTAATCTCAGTTTATAGAATTTGAACTGGGGGCTTTCACCATAATGGTACTGAACAGTGGAAGTAAAGTAAATCACATGTGTAAGTCTGAAACTTTTCAATTGTCATGGCAGCAGAACTTCCCTGAGAATTAAGACTCTTAATTAATTTTTATGCCCCAAGGTGTTATATTTTGATTTTATGTTCAGGGTGAGAACATTTGTGAATAATCAATAGTCAACAGAGAAATTGTCTTGAAGAGTGACCTTTATTCCTGTCAGAAGCTAGTGAAAATGTATCTGTGCCAGCATTCATCCTTTCTATTGTGGAGAAAGGAATGGGGAAAAAGAGAAGATGGCACTGCAGAGCTTGACTTAAGTCTCTATGGCCATGGAATTCCTGGGGGATCCTTATCTCAGAAGCATAAATTTATTGTTATTATGTACCAGCTTTCTGTCTAGGCTAGTTCACAAATGGTCAGTAATTAACTGCCTACTTGACAGGTCCTGTTCTGCCTTGGGGGAAGCAGAGCCTGGAAATTGGGAGCTGAACCTTTCACTACTGAGTTATGAAAGAAAATTTCCTTATTCTGGCCTCAAGATTGATTTCTACTAGAACTGGTTATCTTGGAAAGACCCTCCATTCACTAGCTGGATTGATAAAGAAAAATTGCATGAGATTTGAAAGCCTTGGCAGATATTTCCAAATAAATGTAGCTTGCAGAAATTAATCTTCTCAAAGGCTTAAACCTCAGATCCTTTATTCATACTGGAAGTCCTACTAGCATCAGTTTGACTATCTGTAGATGGAGGATTGGAAGGGTTGGGTTGTAGCTGAGAAATCAAAGTGCTCCTTGAATCAGAAGATGGGAAGTTCTGAAAGATTGCTTTATGACACGCACATAGAAAATATTAGGATCTGCTTACCAGAGGGTTCACCAAAATCACCTCCTGCAGCTGTTGTCGGGACAAGAATGTGTGAGACATCCTGGAAAACAACATTTTGACTCCTTGAATTATGATTTTGAAATTCCCATATAAAGACCAGGACTTTGTGAATCATATTAAGGAATTAGCAGTCTGAACCATCAATGATGGCTATTAATTTAACATCTCCATTAAAAAACCAAAAGGACACCGTCCACGTTTTTTATATTGTTAGAGTTAGCTTGTCCTACTTTGCACTGAACAAGCTTGCTAGTTACTGTGTTGCAGCTGAGGGGCCAGTAACACCAAACTGTTGGGCCAAGCTCACTGAGCACAACTTAAACCACATCTGCAAATATTAAGAATCGCTTTTCATATCTGCTTGGGAATTGCTGACAGTGCCAGGCTTCTTTTAGATGACACAATGCTACAATCATATTCATGCTTCTGTCTTTTCTATAAATATAAGTTACTGTGGGTTTTAGAAACATGGAATGTACTGACCCTGTCTTCAGGCTGTGCACCTTCTATTCCCCACGGATGAATTGCACCTTCTGTGCATTCAGGTACAGGTTCAAATCCAGTTCCCACTCCACCTGCAGCACCAGGTCCACAGCCACAACAGTCGCTCATTGACATCAAGATTGGAATCACTTAATAGGAAAGAAACAGGAAAAGGGGAGTTAGGACATCTCTTCCTTACAAGAGTAGCTGCTTTTCTCAGAGAGCAGGTGCTCAAGAGCTTTTGAAAATATGTATTTTAAAATGTTTCAAACCAAACAGTCTGCAAGTCTGTCTTCCAGCACCATTAGCTGCTTTTGGAAATGTTTGTATTTGGAAATTCAGAATAATTTGTACCTTTAGTTATAGCAGAGCAAAGCAGGGGTGGAGTATGGCTGTTACTCCAAATTTATGCCTGTACACCTGGGAACACTTTGATCTAGCTCAGATGAATTAATATAACTTACATATGAAAATTGAACAAACAGAACCAGTCTTGCAACTTACAGGATTCAGTAATACTCATCCTTGTTGTCTAAACATGCATTTGTCTCTTCAGGTATTGTAATCGTAAAGAAATACACATTAGTAATAATAGACATACGAGGTATCTGCCTGGCTACAGAGATTTTGGCTAAGGGCCCAGCTGCATTTTTCGCATCATGTTACATCACATAGACATAATCACATCATGTTACATCACATAATGTTTGATTTGTAAAAAACCAACAGAGACAGAGCCCAAACTCCAGTTTTACGAATGGTTACGCAGAGTGAGTCGGGTATCCCAGTGTGCTGTATTAAGCTTAGCTGTTTCAAGATCTCAGTGTTGGAAATTGCTAAGTGCTTTAAAGCCACAATGAAAATACTGCTCATTTTCAAAAGGCACTGCAATATTAATTCCAGCCATCTTTAGGTCCTTAACCAAGATGCTAAATTAGTCATCTTGTATTACTGCAGCAGGAGTGGAGAGAGAACCAGTTTTTTTCACCAGACTAAGCAGAGCATCTAAACTTCTCAGTTCAACATCAAAGTGAACTAAAGAGAAAAGGAGAAAGAGCTGTACAGTGTACAAAGTGTTACCTCACTGCATGACTAAGGACATATTTACTCCAGACTACCAACTAGAAGAGGAGATTTTCCACAGGCAGAAAGAGTCTGTCCTGTAACGCTAACTACCTGGGAACTACAAACAAACCAGCCTTTTGCAGCTTCAGAACTTTGTGTTTGTTGATTCCCACCGATCAAAGATCAAAACCCAAACAAATCCACCTCCTCAAAAAAAAATCAGGGGAAAAATCCATTTCCTCTGGTTTTGCAAGTCAGTATTTCTGTATTGGGAAATTTTAGATGTTGATTCCTTGATGCTCAGTCCATGAAAGAAAGATGATCATATCTGATTGTGCTGGTCTGAGAAGTAATTGCTTGCATAAAATCTAACAAGTCATTTTTATGCCCCAAATTTATTTTTCAAAAATACTACAACATATGAATGAATGATCTGTTTTAATCCTGTTCACAAATGCTACTTTTTATTTTTTTTTAGTAGACATAACATTTGTCAGCAATAGCCAAAAGGTTCAAAATTTGAGAAGATTATTTTTATTATTCTACTGCTGAAAATGTGGCTTTGAGTTCAAAGGAAGCTTATTCTTTACATCTTTTCAGACCCAACTGGGGGCTGATACTTGTCATTACTTCTTTTAGTAATGTAACAAAAGTATGAATTGCGAAGTGTGACAGGGACAGCTCTTGCCCCAGATCTTCAGAATCTTCTACTAAACATTTTCACCCTGTCTGATGGTCTGAGAACTGGATAACATCCTAGGAAAGAAAACCCTAAGTCTTAAGAAGCAGGTAGTTATTTCTGAATGAAATGTGTATGAAAATATGTAGAATATAAAAGATACAGAAATTCATATGATTTAAAGAACATTTTTTTCTCTGTCAAATGGCCCATGGGAACCAACAGGTTAACAACCAACCAGATAAGTCACCTTATTTTAGAAGAATTTTAAAAATACACTTTTTACAAAATTAATAAAATCGTGTTATTAATTTTATACTTACGAACAAATATCAATCCACCAAGAAACATCAGACCAATGGCAGTACCACTAAGAGTGGTAGAAGATTGGATGTCTCTGCCATAATTTCCATTTCCACCGTAACCATCATCAGTGGCTGCAGTATATCCATATTCACCTTCACTGTATCCACCAGTGTAAACCTGCCAGTCTGTGTGGTCTTCAGTATATCCACCATCACCACCACCACCTTCTTGTCCTGTTCCTCCTCCACCCTCCTGGCCTCCTCCAACACCACCGCCACCAACACCACCACCACCAACACCACCGCCACCAACACCACCACCACCAGCCCCACCACCACCAGCCCCACCACCACCAGCCCCCCCACCACCACCACTGCCTCTGCCACTACCAATAATAATTATTTTGGTGGCCCCACTGGTGCAGTAATTACGACTATCACACTGACAAGCTTGCACAGGAATTATATGTGGTTTACGGCATCGTCGGCCTTGGTTATCTGTTACGCTGACATAGATCCTATAAATGTAAAAGTCCATGTTCTGACTCACTAGTTCTGCAGAGGAAGCTTTGGGGAAAAAAAAAAAAAAAACCAAACCAGTTAAATATTTAGATTAAGGTATTGACTATAAATACTGTACAAAGCTATAATTTCTGTGAGTGATGTTCATAGAACAGAATGAAGAGCAAGTGTTCCCATTCTAAGATCTTCTGTTACTTATGCACCTACAATACTTATTCAAAGGTGAAATTTATAATATTAACCTATAATAGGTTTTTTCTTTTGGAAAACCTGAGCTGGATCAGTCTAGTCATCATTTTTGACCTTGAGAAATATAAAAGGGGCATATGCACTTTTTTATATCTACTGCTGCTTTTGCCCGATTATTTGCACAATGGTGAACATAAAAATTGCAAGTTATAAACTGTTTTTTTCCCTCTCACAAGGAATCTACATGTGTTTTTCAAATGTTTTTTCAGTAGTTTTGAAATATTTAAAGTTACATATTTGCATCTGCTTAGGCCAAATAGGAGACACAAGAGTAGTTGGAATTGTGATAGTTGCCATTTATTATAGTCTGTGCATACAGTAAGTTATTCAAGTTCTATCATTTAGTAATGTATGAGATTTGATTAATTCATTTTTTTATTATGTCCTGTTGGAGGAAGCTGGGAAAGCTCTACCAGGCACCGACTAAGATGTTTTTCTTAGAAACAGAAGTACAATTTGTACAATAAAATGCAAACGCTGTAATCTTTATTTGCCATTTTCATATGCCTCTCATAAATCTCTGCCAATTAATACTCTAATAAATAAATTTGAGAGTTTTGTCATATGCTTAGAAATTTTTAGATAATATAGAAATAAAAAGCTATCAATATAGAAATTAAAAGGTATCAAATTACTACTTTTGAATTACCTCATTAGGTTTAGGCCAATAGAGGTGCTTATCAGAGCTACACTTAAATGAAGTACGGCTTCACTGCTTTATATTTCGCTACATTTTTAGTTTCCTTTAGAAGATGATAACTAGATAAAACACATATAATGATTCTGATTCTTGTTCTAATATAATTTTGTAATATATGTATACAAAAATATATATACATGTAAATCCAGAGTAACTTCATGGATTCATATGAGCATAAAATAACATTTAAGTGAGATTAGAGTAGGTTCTAATAACTGTTTTGTTTCTTATTAAAATATTATGCTAATCTGTTCTCAGATAAGAGCTTATTACTATGGTTTATTATGTTAAAAGAAAAGTAGATTAATTTACCATTTATTGATCTGATAATCCATGTAGTTTGAGGTTCACCATGTATGCTGAATGTAAAGGGGAGAGCATATGCTTCACCAGTCATGTCCTTTGCTGTAATAATCACTGATGGGGAATGCATACATACTTTCCTTACTTCAGTATTAATAGTTGGGCAGTTGTCATTGATGTCCTGTATTGAAAGCACAATGGTGCCAGTAGCAGTATATCGAGGAACCCCTGTGAAAAAAAGACATTTGTGGTCAGGAGGGACTATTGATACTATAAATAGTTCAGTTCAGGTGGGAAAAGGAGAAAGAGGAAAAAAACATTGAGAGAAATGTGGAACAAAGAAGAGTTTTGTTTCAGAAAAATTAAATCTCTTTTCTTACCTCTGGTGATAGCCAGAACCTCTGCTCTGTACTGTCTGTTGGTCACGTAGACTGATTCCCAGTCAATGACTTTGTTCAGTGTGATTTCACCAGTATTTTGATTGATTCTGAACCAGGCGCCTGGATCACGTCCTATGCTGTATCTGTATTTGGCAAAGTACAAATACTCAGCATTATGTTATGAATATATGTATTACATATGCATTTCACAAATCGTATTTGTCAGTTTGGAATATTCTTCTTTGGGTTGCATTAGGTCCTATTTCATTTCACCCTGTTAAAGCAACATTCTTGTAGATGTCAAAAGATGTAGACCAGAAATATAATATGGAATAAAGTAAATGCATTGAAGTCCATTATATTTTGAAAGTATTATCATAGTCTATTGCCAATCTATTATCATATTTTAAGTAGTTTTTTAAGCACTCTTTAAAATACCTATTCCACATGTCATTGAATTCTCAATTAAAAAAATTAGTCCATCCAGGGAGTTGAGCAGAGCTTACACAACATTTGATGCAATAGCTCCAGTGTCCTCGTCAATGGCCGTGTATGTTCCCACAATGTGATTCACTCTTGTGCTTTCTGGTACAGAAAACACAATTGAAGGTGGAGAAAATCTTGGTGGTTCAATCACATTTTTTACTTGTACTATGAGGGGTGTCCCAGATATTTGGAAGTCTTGGGCGACAGAGTGGTGGAAGGCAGCTACGTTCCTGACACCAATCATCAGTGAGTGAGTTTGGAGATGTTCATAATTCAGTTCCTAAAAGACAAACCACAGAGAATTAGATAAAAATAAAAGTTCCCTTAATTTTTTATAATATTTTCTTTTTTAAATGTTTGAATGATGGTGTTTTTACTGCTCATTTACTTTTCTTAACAATTAATTAAAACTATTTTAAGATTATTATTTCAACAGCTGAATCACAATACTTATCCATACCTTAATTACTCTAAGGACTCCTTGATTTGTAGATCGATCTGTAACAATTTCAAAACAATTATCTTCATTACCGGATATAAAGAAAAACTCTGCTAACCAATTGTCTGTAAACTCTTCGTCAGCATCCAGAGCTTGTATCCGGAGCAGTTCTGAACTGAGTGAATTTTCTGAAATACTTGCTGAAAACTGGAATGACAGATAAATACCTATTAGCAAACACTACAGCATACAATGTGAGGAAAACAGCTGGTTGCAGAGATTCTTTTGAAGGATGTCCTGCCCACAGACCGTGCCAATTTAATAAAAACTGTGTGTTCTGGGTAAACTGTGATTCTAGTTGCAGATCTGAAGAGCTGTATCACCTCAGGTGTTTGCAGAGGCAGCTTAAAGGAAATGGATTTGTGCTTTCTATAAGAAAAGATCATACAAAAAATGAGTTAATCTGCATAATCTGTATTCCACAGGTCTGGACACCTGAATGATGGCATTTCTCTGAATACAGAGAAGTCAGTGTCAGGACTGCCTTCTCTGAATAGAAAAATATTCTATCTGTATGTTATCAGAATGAGTGTGCAAGTGATGGGGTGCATTTTGAGCACTCTTCAAGGAAACAGTGCCATTAATCCAGTGGAGCATTCCAATGGGAAAGCGCTCTACGGGTTAGTGAGGGCTTTGTTATCAGTGGGGTTTGGAACAGGGTTTTAAAACAGTGATGTTGTTTCTTGTATTAAAAACTTACAGAGCTTTGAGCAAGAGTTGGGAAGTTGTCATTGACATCAATAACTTTAACGTTACAGCTACAAAGGGATGATATTCCATCTGCAGCTCCGTCCCGGTCTGATGCCTTCACAACAAGAGTGTAGCTACTGTGTTGCTGTCACAGAAAGAGACATGAGTGTGTTAGAAGGACCACCTGTATATATAGATATCTTCAATGTATAAATATTCATGTCTTCCTTCTATTTCCTAATACAGTAGTTTGCCTTGGACATTTTATTTCTAACATATAGAAAAAAGTGCATTTCTCCCTTAGTTTTTGTAAAACCCACAACATCTGTCTTTCCCCCCCCCCCCATCTCATAACATGTATACACCACATCATGTTATTTAGCTTTGGAAAGGGAAATGTTACCTCTCTGTCAAGGTAATTTGCAAGATGGAGTTCTCCAGTATATTTATTCATAATGAACATGGGTGGACCTGAAGGTTCCTGGCTCTCTATCTTGAAGGCAATTTTAGAATTCAAGTGATTAGGTTCATCCGCATCCGTTGCAATTATTTTCATCACCAGTGTGTCTTAAGAATAATAAAAACAAATCAGAAAATCTGTTTTGTTCCTGCAAAAAGCTCATCAGGACAATACTAAATCTTGGTGCATAAAAATGATAGAATGCTACCTATTCATTGGCATTTACAAAGAAAAAGAAGAGTTTAGTTTTGTAGTACTGATTCTGACTGAATGTTAATCAGTTTAAAACGCCTTAAAAATGAAGGTCAGATGGAGTACTGCAGATTTTCACTGGCCATCTTTAAGTCACCATAGGGACAATATAAAAGCAGTAAGTACCAAGCTTGTAAGAAATATTCATGGAAGAATTCTCCACAGTTTTACATGAGAATTTCTAAGAAATAGACAGTGAGTGTTTGGCACCATTGTCTCAGTGCTGTTTGTGTGTCTGATGTTGACTGCTGTAAAAAGAACCATCTTAGTGATTTAAGTAAGGGTTTATTAAGTAATATTCTACTGCAATAGTCAGGTTACAAATACTTGAAACAGAAAAAATGGGAAAAAAGCATATTTTATATACCCTCAAAGGAAACAAGTGTAGGTGTAATTTTTTTTTTTTTTTTTCTTTTTCTAATGATAAGGAATGAACTGATTTATGTTAAATTTTCACAACTGAGAGAATTTGCATGATGATGGGGTCAGAAACTGGAACATTCAGGATTCATGTGTGGGAGGAAAGGGGGAAGAAGAATCACTGCTTAATTTTAGGCAATGAGCTCGGGTCCCAGCTCAGATAGCACTTGGAGAAGCATCTGCTGCTCCTTCCTCTGCAGTAGCCCTGGCCAACATATGTCATTGCCTAAGAAAAAGTAGAATGAGCACCGCAGGTTTATATTAACTGTATTCTGTGAGCTTCACCAGCTATACTATAATTGACATAACATAGTTACTTACTGTCCATGCTGCTTTCTTCAATGGATCCTGTAAATACAGTTTGTGAAAATATAGGAGGGTTGTCATTTATATCCAGAACTCTGACTCGAAGTTCAAGAGGTGGTTCCAAATCTACACCCGTCACTGAGTGTTTAGCAAAGCAACGTATCTAGATAAAGAGATTTACTCATTTTAAAACCAAAAGTGAAGTAAATAGAGTAACAATCTGAAACAAGTTAATGTGTCTCCTTCTGCTCTCTCTGCCCCACCCTGGATTCATCATTATAAAGGTACAAGTAAAAGGAGAGTACTTACAACAAATACTGGGGTTACTTCCCTATCCACTATTGATGTGATATTAATTTCTCCTGTTCTTGAGTTAACAACAAATATTCCGTAGGGGGCACGATCAATTCCAACTCCAGAGATGCTGTATGTGATTGGATTGTTTTCTTCACAGTCTGATCGGATCTACAATAATAGATAATAATAATTTATGCCAGTTTACTGAAGATACCTGCAGGGCTTTTTTCCCCCTATTATCAGTTCCTGTAAAAAATATAATTTCAGTTCCTCAACCATTTTTCACAAGGTTCAATCGGCAGAGGCAATGGGAAGCTCTTCTACAAAACAGTCAGCCTAGAGATCCATCTTCCCTTAAGTGCTGGACAGGCTTTCTGTTTCTCTTAAATCTTCTGGCAGGGAAGTGGAGAGAGAAACTTCCAAGAGTGTCACACTGTGGCTGGACCTCAATAAGAGCATGGTCGTGATGAAAGGGTAGGAAGACATCTTTGCTTTGTTGCTCACAGAAGTCACACACTCAGGGGTTTCTCGGAGCGGGAGAGAACAGAAAAACACCACCACAATCTAGTACACAGATGTTGTATATAAAGAGACTGTGGTTTGAGCTGTCCAGGAAGTAGACTGATGGCAATGTTCTAGGGAGTCTTTGGTCACTCCTTGGCAGCTACATGGGTTCACCTTATGAGACTGTCTCAGCAGAGCTGGAAATATTGCATCATCTTCCTTTTATTGTACATTCCTTGCTTAGACTACGCCAAGCAAATGTACTTTTAAATCTCTCTGCTTCTATCAGCCTGTTTTTAGAAAATGTTCCTCATCAGTGAACACTTTTATTTCTCTTTTTACTTACTCTGGCAATTGGATTCCTTTTAGTATTATCTTCTCCTTCTCTACAAGCTGCGGCAAATTTGATCCATTCACGTTTTTGTCTTCTGAAGGTTTTCCATCTTGCCATTCCATTTTCATCCCATTCTTTTACCTTTGACAGAAAGTGCCAATATCATATGATCAGTAACCTCAAACCATTTTAAATTAATACAGACATTTAGAATTTCCAACAATAAGGAGAAAAGAGATTTTTATAGATCATGTGCTGTTTTATGTCTGCGAGTCCCAAACTCTGAGGCTGTACATGTTTATTTTAAAAATATTCCTTGTATGAGATACTCATTTAGGTTCAGGGGAACAACTCTTGCGAGGGTGAGCAGGTTATTACCTGCAACCATTCAATATTTAAATATTTTTTCAATCTTCATATTCACAAATGCCTTAGTTCAGTATTTTCCATTTCATTTTTTTGCATTGGTTACATTTCATTTGATTAGAAAATCAGTTTCTAAAGAAATATATCTTACCTCTACATGAAATCCTATGCTGAAATCCAAGAGTACCTGCAAGAACAATAAGAAGATTGATATATAAAAATGCAGTAAGCAAAACCCAGCTGCCATACATCACTGCACTGAAGGACTGGAACAGCACTTTCAAGTCTATTGCAACAGCCTATCTGGGCCACAGCTACAGGACCTCCATAAATGACTTTGTACAATTAATTTTTTTCTATACCCATCACTTGAATTCCTTGACAGTTAATACCTTCAAAATTAATTCTGTCTTTCAAGGCAGAACTTTGAGTGTGAAGGAACATGCCAGAGTAAATGTCAAGTTAAACCTACATCAAAATACAGCTTTCACACAGACTTTTAGGTTGTAACACCTCAAATGATGAGAGAAGTGTTAGCAAGAAGTTGTTATTAGAAAGCATATCTAGGAAACTGGAAAAGGAGTATTTATTTATTCAAAAGAATTTATTTTTTTCTTATTTAGGAAGTCCACAGTAGACCTGGAGTACTTAACTATGCAGTATAAGCAAAAATAATGAAAATGTTTTCTTGAAACTTCCCACTGAGGTTGAAGAGAATCAATATAAGATGGAAAGCCAACTGCAGTCATCAGGCAGATATCCCTGGATGGCAGTGGGCTTTGGTTTGAAGTCTGACCATGCAACCAAAATCTTGAGTAAATAAAGGTGGAAGGATCAGATGCAAGATGTAATTACTTTAAAATAAAAATTAACAGAGAATCCTCCGTTTCTTGATTAGCACAATTTAAAAGAAGGCACAGTGTAGTTAACCTTGTTCCTAAATAAGGTGTGAAGTTCACTCGGTGAATGTTTCTCTCCAAAGTATCTCTTTTGGGTATAGGACCTGCCCCTGCTCTCTTCAGACAACAAAAGGTGAAGAATTTGGGATTTGCAGGACCAGATGTTTCTTCATTCATCGGTGGGGAAAACAAAATCGCAGGGCGACTCAAAAAGTCTTGCAGAGTTTCTCTTTTCTCACCAAATGTGGTTAACAGCTGTAGCTATACATTTTCAACTTCCCTTATCATTTCCCAGTACTGTTCAATAGCCTCTTTTGTTTATTTTTTTGTCTTACATGTTTTATCTGGTGGGTTTTATGTTGGTTATACTTGGATAAATTCATGACAATCATTTTCTCTATGGTAGCTTTACCTCATGGGATTTTCCTCACTGACCAAATTTATTGTGGTTTTCTTTCAAAGCTGGAAGACAGATACAGACTTTTTTCCACTTACTTCATGTTAAAACAACCTTGTACATGCAACAGGTTAATGAACAGCAGCTTCACTCTCCTTCCCTCTCTTCTCCCTTTCCCCCTATATTTACCTATATGCTGTAAGAGATCCACCATCTGTCATTTACAGAACAATCTCTCCAGTGATCTGAACTTGCCCAGAACATTCCCTGAGACCTTGACACATAATGGCTGCCTTAATCTCTTTTAGAACGAGGACATTTAGAGTGTGATTAGCCCACGTGGAGTGTGTATCCCTTGAAATTTACTGGACTATTCACAGAGCAAGGATTTTTTTTTTCTTGTTTCTTTGAGCCATTGACATAAATTGTTAAGAAAAGTACTCTGCAGGAAACTCATTAAATATGTTTATGTTGTGCTAAAAGAATCAGTACATTTTGTAATCCGAGTTTATGTTTTGGTGGCTATTTAAATCTTCAGCTGGAGAATGGGGTTCAAATTCATGTGCAGCCATTGCTTACCTCAGAGGGGGACAACAGCAGACTGCATTTAAACAGTGGGCTTTTTCCACCCCAGTGGGACCTCAGGCCTGTCCTTTGATAATCCCCTGGGTGGGGAAACATAGGGCAGTAGAAGGGGCAGCTTACACCCTCACCAGAGAACCTGAGAGATGAAGTCCACCAGAAAAAGCACCAATTCAGCCATCTCTTATCTGCCCACTGGCAGATCAGAGCTGCCCTTGGCGAGTACAGTGAAATCCTCTCCACCCTTAGGCTGAAACCCTCCTGGCATGCAAGCAACTGTCTTGACCCAGAAAAGTATGGGCGTACACCTCCCAGTGCAGTGGGAGTGAATCTTGTCTGCTGTCTGTATCCTGTGGCCCGTTCTGTTACTTAACAGTGAAACTCCTGTCTCACCTCCATCACTTTCCTACTCAGCAGGACTAACTGAAAATCTCTCTTGAGTATCTCTGAAATCAGAACTATGCCTGCAAAGAATTCTGTTCTTTAAGGATGGGAATATTCATAAACCACTTGATTTTAGCCTCTAGGGAGTTCGATTTTCAAGCACTGAAGAATATATATTTTCCACTGGAGTTTCATTCTTTGTTTTTGAGCACCAGTAATGGGAATGTCAGCGATTCATTCATTGGTAATGCTGGGAATTGTGAATTTAGGCCCTGTATTTCCACACTTGTCCTGTGCTAACTAAGGAAATTCCCTTTCTGCTGTGTGTTGTTAATGAAAGATCTTGAAAGGAGTCTTGATGATTTTGAATCCAGAGCCCTTAGTATAGTTTGTGATATTATTTGAAAATGCTGATCTGATGAACTTGGTGTCTGCATTTGTTATTTCTCTCTCAGTTACTGATGTCTTACAGGAAGCAGGGCAGGCAGACACCAAACAAAGCTGTCTAGTTCACCAGCTAAATCTCAACAGTTCTGGAGTGACAGCTATCCAACCTGATCCAGGGACTGAGGTTTCTCTGCCTCCCCAGCTAATGTTTTCTGGTTCTCCACTATCATCAGCAGTTGGAAGGTGCCCCCCACCTTAGTTGTCTGTTTCTACTGTCTCTCTGTGATGCAAACCCTTTTTCCCCAGTGCTAATTCTAGCAGAGAAGTATTGTCTTCTAGCAGGTAACGACATCATACTTTTATTCAGTGAGCAAATTTCCCTTCTAAACTACTCTTCAAGTCCAGTACTTTCCACCAATGTGGTGATTAATGATAATTAAAGCAATAGGAGCCACTGGAATGTGTGCGATGCATTCTGAGGACCTTGGGGTAGGCAAGCTGATCAGAATGATAGCAAGATTTGCTGTCCTGTTAGTCTCTGAGAGACTGTGGCATGGAAGATTTGTAGAGAAGTTAGAGGCTTATTGCACAAGCTGTTTCTGGTTTGGGCTGGCAGAGGTGGAGGCAGGTAACATGTTTATGGTGACTGTCATCTCCACAGTGGCCTGTCAGAAAGCTTGTCTTTTATTGTAATGATACAGTGCCTCAACCTTGTGTCCAGAATGACACACTGGAGTCACACTGGACTTATTCTGGATTTATTCTGATGTAACTGCGAAAAGAATTAGGCCCATAGGATGTGCATGGTTCTTTGCACCTTCAAAGCAATTTACAAACAAGAATTAACTAATCATTAATTGACTGCCAAGCAATATTATACGCAATTATGGAATCCTCCCTTCTCCACCTACTCAAATCTAAATGACTGGACACGCCTTTAAAATCTTCCCAGCATTATTCATATAGGATCTACTTTTCTCTCTTTGAAGTCAATGGTGGTATTGTTACTGGCCTGCATGGGAGGAGTGCTGAGAGCTCACACACATTGTATTAGTCATCGGGGTGCCATGGTAGCTCTGGTTGTGTCAGCGTTTTGGGACTTTTACGTCTTTCTTACTCAGCCAAAGCTCTGACTAGTAAAGGGTTGAAATAATGAACCCTTCCCTTTATTCATTCTGCATCTCTTTAAGACATGATAAATCAGTGCATATGAAAGAATGAGAATTAGAGTTGAAACATAAGACAAAACCTCATATTTTAAAGTTATTTGAACCCTTTTAAAGCGAAACATGAATGTGTTTTTGTCTGTACTTTTCATTTTTGTAGGTTAACTAATGAATGACCTTTTTCTAATTTAAAGTTGAAGTTTTCAGGGTGATTTTTCTGGCATTTTGTTTTTTAATTTGGCAGAAGGCAGGTGTTTCTATTGCTTCCTGTGTTAGCAACTGACAGCAATATTTTGTATTGCACCCAGGATGGGGAATCCATTACTATTTCAATAACATATTCCAAAGATTTATTTATTTTAAAATATATTTGAACCGACCACTTTGGGAAAGTTTCCACTGCGATTGTTTCTGTTCTGCTGAGTCATACAGAACTACAGAATTTCCATACAGTAACTGAGCTTAACCATTGGAAAAATGAACGCAGAAGTAATTTCAATACAGGGTGTATGCCATTACAATTCAAATGTGAGTTTTTCAGATTAGTTATGCTAAATCTCCTCAGTAAAACTCCTCAGTAAAACCCGAATTCGAATATGGCTCCAGCTGCAAATGCGTGTTTGTTTAGAGGCCATTTTTCTTAGGAGTGTAAAACTGCAGAATTAAGAACATAATCTTAGGTGATAACTCCTGGGTGCAAAATTGCTTTAGTTTCTATTTCTACAACAGAACTCTTTGGCAGAAGAGCCTGCAGGTTCCGGGCAGATGCTTTGTATGCATATGCAAGGAGGGGATTTGGTCCCTTAATATTTTTGTGTTCAACCGAGTGCTGAGTAGGAGGTATAACCACAGCCTAACGACTGGGAAGGAAAAAACCCAACATAGATAACACATGGGAAAATGTAGCCAGACAAAAGTGCATGTAAGAGATGTGGTGAATTTACAATTATTAGCTGTCACATGATAGCTGGCAGGAGAAGAGTCAGACCTGATCAAACAGGTTATTTCCATAAAACGTGTCTGTGCAGGTATCACAAACAGAACTCCCTTACTCATGAGAATAACGCCTTTGAAGTCACGTGAGCACGGGTTGCAGAATTAGTCCCACCAATGGTGAAATGCATATAGAAAATTATGAGTTTTAGGGCTGGTAACTTTTCTCTTTTCTTTTTTTTCAAAGTGTAGTAGCGTACTAAAGTATGTACAACTCCACAGCAATTTTATTTGATGTGACTTACTAAAAACATGCTAACTGGGATTCAGATAGGTGCTTTTTCATGAAAGATTCATCAAGCTGAAAATCCAGACTGTTTCTCAGAACACACTAAAATTGAGTACATAGTTAATAATTTATTTAATCTCTACAGTTTGTCCATCAACTTTCTATAAAGCGCCGAAAGATGGTATTGAGCTGCACAGGCCACCATGAGCACTGCTCTGCAGAAGAGCGCATAATAAGAGCTACAATTGTTTCCCCTGAGTAGTAAAAGTTCAAATATTTGATAGTCATCAAAACATAATAGCAGTTTTCACAATTGCTCCTTTTTTCCTGACCTAACACATCCCGCATGAGTCACAATTGTAACAATAATAATATACTGAAAGAATGAAAATGGCTCCAGAGTTGCTGAGACAAGACAAAGCAGTAACATCGCTTCTGAATGGACAGATTTTAGATACAGCACGGTCAACTTTTTTTTTTTTTTTTTTTAACTTTGACACATCACCAGGTAACTGAGTAAAACGAATAGTCACTAACGCTACAGGACTGCTGGAGAAGCGTTAGTGCGATCTGCACCGTGCCCCTCTTGGAGACCTCTGCGCTGCGCTGAACAAGCAGAAACTCATCCGACCTGTAACTTGCTTTTGCCAAGTTTTGCCGTTGGTTGCTTGGCAGCTTCCTTGTGTTGGCTAGTTCTACTTTACTGACTGCAGAGCTGTCACCTAAGATTAATGGATTATCTTTTCAAAGTAAATCGTAGGATTTCATATTCCATAACAACACTTTTTCCCTGATCATAACATTTCTAGAGCAGTCAATAATGAGATTTATGCTTACCAATGCATTGTGTAAAATGTAAAATTGTGTGAAAGTCACAGAGGGACATAACAATAATAGAAATCCTACTCTTCAGTCTTTGTGGACTTAAAACTTTACTTAATTTCAGAAGAGCAGCACAGAGAAGTAAAAATATGCCATGCAAAAAGCAGATTTCAGGAGTAGAAGGGCCTCCATAATTCTTTTAAGTCCTTTCTGTGTAATTCCTGTGCCTCGATGAACACATTTTACAGCTATGCCACTTGACCACAGCCACAACTTTCCTTTTACTGTGAGAAAAACAAACCCAAAGAGCGACACTTCAGTCATGTGCTCCCTTCCTCAGCACATGGCCACCTAGACACTTACGCACTACAAGATGGGAATTCTTTGTAGTGTGAAATAATAGGCCAAGTCTTGATTTTTACTCAGCTAAGACCTTCACTAAATTTCATTGTTTTCTCTTGAACATAGCCATAGGATTTGGTCAGCTCTGAAATGCTCTTGCCAATCAGTTTAGAAGAAGAGATTTGCTCTTTGTAGTCCCTCAACCGACAAAAAAAGAAATACATAGAACCAAATTATATCCAGTCAAGTTATTAGGATTTTTATAATGATAAGACTTTTATTAATAACAGTGACTCCTTATATTTAAGTAGCCACAGACAACATTCACCTGAAAAGTCATGCCTTAAACATAGAAAGTCACAAACTGAGCATCAATAGACTATGGAAAGTCAAAATCAAAAGAAACATTTGTCAGCATTTCCTGAAAATCTAAATTATTTGTATAGAATCTTCAGGAGTGCAGTTTAAAATAAGCACGGCTTTGTTTTTAATGCTAAATTTCACAATAATTTTTGTGGGGTAGTTTAGACTGTAAAATGTGGTTTGCCAAGGAAGACTCAACTGGCATAATCACAGAGTTACAAATACTGTTTTAAAATCTGACTTACCAATAAAAGGAACAGAAAAGCAGCCGTTCGGTGAGGGAGCCAATCCATGGCATCTGACTTCTCGGATACAAGTCCAACTGAGTTATGGTTACAAGCCTGTTCCTTTTCCCCTCCCCCCCCCAACTCTGGTGTCTATTTAAAAAGACACTCAGTAGATGTCCTTATACTCAGCCCTTCAAGATGTCTCTGCCTCCCTCTGAGGGAAGCACTGAAGATGCTGTATAACAGAGTGTCTTTCCCCACCCCAAAATCCTGGGCTGGTCTCACCTGAAACGCTTGACAACATCATTATCGCTTGCAGGTAAAAGCTAAGAGACACACCTTAATTCTTATTGCACTGAAACCCTTTGTTGGATACGAAAGGGGACGTTTTAAAAACAGAAGGGAAGCTTCCCTGAGAAGATACCGAGTGATTTATAAATTACTCACAACATAAGGAATCATTAAAATGGTAACTTATCATTGCTTTGAATGCAATTGCCATTTTTCTCCTTGCAACAAGTATAATAAAAAAGCTTAATGAATATTACTGCAAAGAATATGGACTTTAAGAAATGAGTAGTTTGAATTAAAATACAAGTCCATTTGTGTACTTCCAGGCATGAGGAAGTCAGTTCCATGCATGTTATTCACAAAAGTGCAGCACTCAGAGCAGAATGGGGTTGTCATTAAAAAGGTAACACATTAATTTTGGGGAAAAAATAGTGTTTTATTCATTAAGCTACAAGAGTATCTGAAGCAGAGGAAGGAGACTTGCTGCTTTCACTAGCTGCAAAACCTCCCCATGCTGTACCCTTCCCTTCCTATGGGTTGTGCTCTCACTGACGCGGTGGAGAGGGAGATGTACACATGTCCCGTGCCAGAGAAACTGGAAAGCTGTTCAGATCAACAGCTCGGCTCACTTCTGGCTTCAGTTTGGATGGCACGAGCACAAATATGTGAAGGATGGTGAAATCAAAGAGGATTCCCCACTTTGCTCAGCAATAGGTCCCTCTATTCTGCAGCAGAGGTGTTTTAAGTTCCTCCTTGCATCCTTGGGACACCTGGACTGCTTTGTGATGGGCAAGAAAAAGACAAGAGTGAGTTTCTGCTCTGCTACTGACCCTGGGAAGAGGGTGCACACTTCATCCCTGAGACTGCAATATGACTGGTGTGCTCCTGAGCCTGCCAAACCCACCACAGTGCTGGGCATCTCCCAAGACTGAACTCAAGCTGAGAAAAGAGGGCTCAGCACCTGGGGTTACTCAGCACCTCCCAGGACAAGGCCCCATGCTGCTGTTGGGTAAGCAGCTCCACAGCACACCGTGCCTACCTGCCTCTTGGCACGGGCGCTTCGCTGCCTCGCAGCCGGCTGGAGCTGCCAGCGCCAGTTGTGCGCGTCCCCGCTCTCACTGGGCTATCGGTGCTGAGCTCAACAGGCCCAGCAGTGAGTCAGTGAGGCAAACTGGGACAGGAGATGTTCAACAGATCACATCTAGAATAGCCCTTTCATGGCAAACTTTCACCAATTTGAAATTTGCTTTTGGATGAAGTTAAAAAGAACGGAAATTTTACTT
>JANHGN010021828.1:23168-50897 GCA_024605025.1 Megaceryle maxima | reverse complement strand
GCACTGCAGGGGGGTCTCCCCAGAGCAGAGCCCTGGGAGCAGAGGGGCAGGATCCCCCCCTCCCCTGCTGCCCACGCAGCTGGGGGTGCAGCCCAGGGTGCCAGTGGCTGCTGTGCTGCCAGCGCATTGGGCCAGCTCAGCTCCAGCTTCTCACCCCCAGCACCCCCACAAGCTCACAACCAAAGGTGCTACACAGGAAAACCTCTTTAAACTGACACCAGGAACAAACTACTTCAACACAGCAGCCAACCACTGTGGGATCCTGTCGCGAACTGCACACAGCTGTTAACATTTTGCATTATTGCCAGCTAATATCCCACACTGCTGACGAACAAGACGGGAAATGGATGCCTGCAGGAGCGGGTACACAGGGTGACAGGACCATTTAAATGCTAAGATCAGTTTGTTACATCCCTGACATGTGAATAAAGAGAGTAAGACACGTGCAAAAAAGTGAAGGTGAGCCCAAATGGAGTGTTCCTGCTTGACTCAGCTCGCAGCCCTTCAAAAACCCAGATCTGGGTCCAAGCCTCTCAGCTTGCCAAACTTTGTAGGCTTTCTCCCATCTGGGGTGGAAATGCACCCTGATTTGTTGTTGGTTGCTTCTCTTCCTCCAGCCAATCTCTTGGTTGTAGTTGGGGACAAAACTGGATGGGCATTTCAGTGTTATATTCAAAGGCTGAAAAGAGGCAACTATTTCATCCCACAAAAAAGGGTGGTTAGGGAGGTGGTGGAGCCACCATCCCTGGAGGCATTTAAAAAACGAGTAAATGTAGCACTTGAGACTGTGGTCTAGATGTTTGGATGAAGGTTTGACTTGATGATCCTGGAAGTCCTTTCCAAACATAATAATTCTATGATTCTATGATTTGAAAGACTCCACATTTATAGTAACTTACAGACCTGCCACCTGTCAAGCAACACAAGCTAACATATTAGCTATAGTCTATATATGCTATATTATATTACATACATATGTAAGCACCCTTTACTTTCACATGTTTTCCTCATTAAGATCAGTACCAAAATACATAGCAACTTATCTACATTTGAATCAAACATGATGGATGCATTTCTGCTAGAAAGAAGGGCAAGCTTTGAAAGACACAGCAGCTTTCCCTGAATGCAATTCTCTGGGATTTCCCCCCCCTCCCCATCTGCTAGGTCTTTAAAATCTAATGGTCATCTTATATTAGTGAATAAGAAAGTGAAGAAACAAGTCATTGTACATTAGTTACTCCATGGGAAGTGTCTCAGTGCAGTTTCTTACCCCCAGTGAACGCAAGGGGATTCAAGGCAGCTTAACCTTCTGTTCAAGAGCCATCTGCTTTAATGCATCATGTTAGAGTCAAGGTCTTGAAAGGAAAAATGCTGTCACAGAAGGCAAAAAGCTCCCTGCAACCACCACACAGAGTAACAGCTAAGGAAAAACGGCCAATGGAAGTGACCCCAGAAAGGCAAAAAGGATCTGAACTCACAGGGTAACAGGGATGTGCAGTGGTTTTTAGTGGAAACAGTGGTTTTTTAGTGGAAAATAACATGTACTGAATAGATGAACATTCCAGTAAAGTAAAAAAGCACATCTTATCTCTAGCAGATCTCTGCACCCTATCTTGAATCCCCTTGCTATGAATTTTTTTCCTTCTTCTTTCTTCCCCCTCTCCCTCCCCCCCCCCCGCCCCGGGAAGCTTTTCTTCTTAATATGTGAGTAAAGCAGAACAAATTCTCTCATGTTGTCTATGATCTCTAAATCTCCAACTCAGCAAGGATACATAACACTGCTTATTGGAGGAAAAGCAAGAAGCATTTGATTAAATGTTTGATCTCTTGAGGAATGCACAAGCTCTGTAGAGCACAGTGCACAGCTCAGAAATATTTTGTGGTTTATTATTGATTAAAAGTAATTAAAGTTAATAATTGGTTCAACTGATAAAACATACTTTTTCCCTGAGTTAACCCTGAAAATGTGTAAGAATGTTTTGGTTGCAGAGAAGTCTGGGATAGAAGTGCAGAACTGCCTCTATAATGTCATCTTCCACAGCCAGCATCCATTGCAAACACAGAGACATTCCTTGCAGCAGGACTATCCCTTACTTTAGAGGACTGAAATGGCCATTGACACCTCTGCTTTAATTATACATAGGTACAGTATTAAACCAAAACTCTCTGGACATTTTTTTTCTTTTCTTTCCACAGAGCTTTCACAGGCAGGACAAAGTGAATGTAGCATGTTATTAAAGCTGAAGCACAGCAGCTTCCACCTACTTGGAGAGGTAGAGATTATAGGTCAAAATGCAGGGAAGAGGGTCATATGTTCATTTCTTGTATCACCACAGCTGTGGCAAAGTTTCAGCTAAATAAGCGTCAGAAGTGATGGTTTTGTTTTGGGAAGAGGCAGAGTCTGTTTCGAGGGCACACAATGGAATAATGAGCTCATCTAGACAAGACTGCTAAAAATGGGTCAGAATGAAAAAGGCCTTTAAAATTTTTCCATCTGTGGTAATACAAGTATTGGGACCACAAAATCAGACTGTCACAGAGGAATTGCAGGTTTCTTCAGCTACTGATACAGCACCTCCACTTATGCTGCTTCTGCACCTTGTCCCTGCCCTGCACTCAGCATCTCATGGTATCTCCAGTCCAGCTTCCCTAGAAAGGACAAAGGTGCAAGAACAGCCAAGGCCACCACGCTAAACTTCTCTCCTGAAGCTTGTCATGAGAGTTTCTCAGGGAATAAAGTATGAATGGAGCTGGAGACAGTGATAAATTTCCCTTCTGAACAATCAATAAAATTCTCTCAGCCCCGCTCAGGCCCCTACTGCGGATGCAAGGGCCATAATTACATTGTCAAAAAGTCGAGCTGCCCTGGCTGACTGCAACCCCCTTTAAAACTGACGTGTGATTGACAGGCAGTTTATGGGTGGCACGCTCTGACTGGCAGGGGAGTTGACTAAAGCCAAAGGCAACAGTGAAATTTCCCAGTCTGCTACAACCACCGGAGCAAAGGACTGCCACTCACGAGGGAATTGTGGGAAATCCTTAGTCATATTAACATATCAAAGTGAGGAGCTGACAGCGCTTACTAAACAATCTGAACTCAACCACGGCTGCAGAGCATCCCCCAAACTTTCCAGTCTGAAAGAGAAAAGAAATTGAAATGCGTTCAGTCCTGTCTTCACCAAGACAGCTAAGAATTTGGAAGCCTGCTTATTTAATGATTTTGATCTGAGATAACATATATATGCTTGTATATATATGCATCTCACAAATATATATAGCTGAGCATGTCATGTTTCAGATATATATGAAAGAGGCTGTCATGCTCAACAATTTGTTCTGTACCACAGGTCAGACTGGTACTAAACTGGAGGCAGAACAGCATATTTCTACTTTACATAAGCAATATGAAGCCAGCAAAAGAACACATTCCCTTTGGTCTTTTTTCCTCCACACTGCAGATTAGATGGTTTGAATGGACCTTAACTGCAGCCACACACTGGGACTGTATGTAGTGTTGAGCACAGAAGTGACTTGATAGCTAGGCTGAATTTTTTGGATAAGGTATTGATAAGAATTCTTGAATAAAAATGAAGAAATTGAAACCAAGAGGTGTTTCCACTAATGGGCCAAGGCACCTTTGACTCCACATATTTCCATCCAGGTAATGCTTGGCTTGGAGGACTTACTGTCTTGGTTTCCTTGGGAATGATGAATTGCTAGGAATTACAGCAACTGAGGAAAATGTATGAAATATCTGTGAGAAGCACCTTGAGGGTACTGACATGGACACCTGGGTTTACTTCCTTCCATCATATTGCCAAGTTAATGCTGTAAAACCTACTTCTGTCCTGTTTGTCTCTATAATTCTGTGGATTGTCCATGTGGACAGAGTCAACAAGCCAGTGATGATACAGGCTCAGAATGGAAAAGAGAAGGAGCACCAGAGGCACAGCTGCAAGGAGATGCTACTGGTGTTTCCTATATTGCTAAGGAAAAAAAAACATCATGGAGAAGACAAGGCTCTTGTTAAAATGTGCTGACAATTTAAGGACAAAATTCTGACTTAAAGAGGTCAATCCAAGAATGGAAGGATACTTTCAAGTAGCAGAAAACGACACAGAAAGCAAAGAAGCAAAAGCTGATATCAGGCAAATTCAAAACAGACATTTTTATACTGCTCTTAAAAAAAAAGAAAGAAAAAAACCCCAACAACAACAAAAAAAAACCCCACAAAATTCAAAAAACCCACAATAAAATAATGGATGGTTAACCAAATTAATCCCCTGGAACAAGCTTCTACAGAAAATGCTGCCTTGATATCCTCAAAGACCAGGCCTTTTGGAAGGCACTCTTAAATGCGAGTTACTGAACTCAAGACTGGGGTAACTGAAACTCAACAGCCAGTAACAGACACTCAGTTCAGCCTAGATGATCTAACAGTGCTTCTTCACAGAGACCTGTTAGGAAGTGGGATAGAAATGCTCTGCCCTTCTGCAAAACCACCTTACTGAAATTATTCAAGCCGTTTTCAAGCACTAAATAATTTAGCCTCACTGTGTTTCAGTGAAGTGGTCAAGAGCATGTGACGTGGCTTTCAGGAGCAGTGCAACCCACCTCCAGTGCCACCGCCAGAAGCACCTTCCCCAGCCTGTGCTGATCTCTCCTGATTCAGAAAAGCATCTGTTCACCAACCCGCCTCCAACAACTGACCTCTCCTGACCTTGCTTGGCTCCTGCAAGCTGACAGGATTACTGCACAGCAGTACAGCTCGCTCCCTGTCTGTGCTCAGATTGTACCCCTCGGTGTCTGACATCATTTTTGACTGAGAGCCATACGTGTCAGTGATGCTCAGCTAGCAACATTTCTGCCTGTAGGCCAGGAGGGTGTAAGTTCAAGCCCTTTTGGAGAATACAAACACCTACCAGTATGAAGGTTGACACACAAGAACATAAGGGAGGGAGATGAGGCGTTCAGATATGTTGGCTTTTTTTTTTTTTTTAAGGCCTCTATGACACATACTGCCTTTAGAAACAGACCATTAGTTAAGAGCTTGACATATGTGCATCATACACATATTCTGATTCACGCTGAATTTGGAGCTGAATTCCACATCCAACCTACTGCACCAAGAAATGGCCATTTTATACCTGTAGTCAATAGACTTCCAAAAAACGCTCTGTATCTAAATTCTTCTCTACCACAACATCTGCAAACCTGCAGCCATTTTCTGTCCTTTAGGTCCCTTTTCTCTTCCACTTGGTAAGAACATAAATCTCTGTCCCTGCAGAGCTTCCTTTCAGAGAAAGGTCCAGTGGTTAGAACAGAGGACTGGGGACCTAGGACTGAAAATCTTGGTATTGATGCAACTTTTCTTCATAGCCCTGGACTTGTCTTTTATGACAACAACCTCTGCTGAGCACATGTGGCTGTGTGGACCACCAGGAAATCAGAGAGATGTCAACTGTGCTCCTAATGCTGAAGACAGACCACTGGCATTGGGATGCCAGTACAGCACAGAGACACCACAGAATCACAGAATCATAAGGTTGGAAAAGACCTTAATGGAGATGGAAGAGGAGGGGAAAGCACACTGTCAGGAACACTTTGCTGGTGCTTTGAGAATTATTGTCCCCACTCCAGCTGGCACAGGCTGCTAACAGCAGCATGCACTGCCCTTACCATGGGATTTACCTGGCAGACTACACTCTCTTGGAAACCCCAACAGCCATGCCCTCTTGGGGGAGGAAACTTCCCAGTCATTATGGAGAGAGCTGAGGGGGAAAGGACACTCCATTCTAGTAGCAAAGCAAGCCCATATGACTCACAACAGAGACTTTAGGTCCAATTTCCAAGGCATGGAGAGTTTCATTTGTGGACAGTCATGCACAGATTCAGACATCTTCTAGGTGCCCAAATGACTGACTGGGTGTCAGTCATAACTACTTGATAATATCTGTCTTCTCCTTGGGGTCCAGATTTCCAAAATTACTCAGTTCCCAGTGTGGGAGCTTTTGTGGAGATACAGCACCCAGCTTTCATACATGATATACTGCAGAAATAGCAGTCTGATGGTGAATACAAAGTTAGGAAGTTTGGCCCAAAAACCTGATTTCAACGAGTACTTAACTGTATTTAGAAAGCCAAGTTCATCACCAAAGTTATACTGTTTGTTGTTGTGGGGTATTTTCTCCAAAACCTCTTTTGCTTTGTTCTGTTTTCTTTCATTTGTGCTCTGCTTTTGAAGAAAAGAAAAAAATGTACTTACCATGGATGGAAAGGGTCCCATTTCTCACTGCCAGGAACTTGACCCCATATGGAAATAATGGTGGAGAATGGAGGCTTCCATAGAGATGGATGTGTGCTTTGTGACAGAAAGGGGCTTCAGGGGATCCCACATGGAGCTCGCCTCCATCAGAAATCAGAATGTAATGAGCATGCAGTTCTACAGGTCCTGGACCAGTGAACAAAAGTTTGCCACCTGAAGACAACAGAAAAGCAAAATGCAACCATAGATGCAATAGCCAATCTTTGTCTCACAATGAAAGGAACTATAAGAGATGGGTAAACAAATGGGTTTAAAAAATTACAAGATTAAGGGTAAAATATTATTGCACCCTGCAAAAATTCCACCTTGTCCTGTACTCCTCCCTATGGATTTAGCAGCTCCTTGCAGACCTTATTTGTTCAGTCCATTTTTCAATTCTACTACAGGATGCCTTTCAAGTCTTGAGCAAGTCCATTCAGCCTGGGCAGACATCTAAATCTTTCCAATCCCAGTTTTAACTTAATCACTCTCTAAATGTTAGAAAGGGATATTACTACTTAATCTGCATGTCACTTTTCAGATTGCAAAATACTTGTGACAGGGAGAGGGGAGGGGAAACCACTTTGGAACATAAAAACTGGCAACTTCTTTAGACAGCGGTTGATTTAATCCTGCAGACTCTTCCAACTGCTGTTCAAAACCAGATGCTTCCTAAATACAGTATAAGAAGCTTCTCCCTGTTAGCTTAATGTGAGATGATCTCTCCATCCTATGAAAGCCTCATTTTAATCCCTAATTAGAAGTTAGATTCACCTCAAAGAATAAGGTTTCATCTCCTTGCCAACATTTTCTTTCTACCATCTATTAATATAACTGGATAAGATTTGCCACTAATATAGATCTGATCCTTCAAATCTTTCTGATATTTATTCTCAATGACTTCTTGAATCAATGAATTCTGTGGCTGAGGTACACAAAGCATGAGAAGGCATTTCCATCCCTTGGTTTTGACTCAGTCTTTCAGATGACTCCTTTTTTCATGCCTTGTGTGAGCCGGCGACCCCAGCCTGTCATCTCAGGATAGTTCACTCTCTTATCTCCTTTCATATTCTCTCTCCTATGAAGGACATCTTTGCTATCTTTACAAAGTATTTAGATAGAGTGGACTCTCAGACATCTAATTTTTCTGCACATGAGATATGTCTTCCTAGTTCAAGCCATACATCCCAGGAGCTAGTAGGGAATACCACAAATCCTAACAACCTCAGACCTCTTTTCAAAGAGTCCATCACCCTCCCAACATTTCCATTTATGTGAAGTAGCTAATAGCTGTGCTATGTCATACCAGGATCAGCTTTCTACTGGTGTTAGAAGTTTTTAATAATGACCTCAATACCTAGCAAACAGTTGGCTTTCCTTCCCCACAAAATACAACCAACCATTAGCAAGAAGGATTAGGGAGATCAGACCTCTGCTTTAAGTTCTGTATTGAGATGGAAAAGGAGGGAAGAAGTTTTAGTATAAAAATCTGATTAAAAAGTACCTTGATCATCACTCGCCTTTGATCAGGCCCTCCTGCTTTCAGTGATAAGGGAGATGCATAACATCTGTGTACCTTTCCTGCCCAGTTGCATCCACCCCTGCTGAAAACATTCTGCTTATCCTGATCTTCTTTATTCTTGCATTGAGGGGCTTTCTTGGTTTCATTTATTTCTTAGTCTTGTCAAAATGTCTTATAACATAATTCTGATTTCTTAGGCTTATAACAAAGCTAGTATTTGAACACGGACTACCCATTAAATATTCTCTTTCCAGATTCCAGTAGATTCCCCATAAATTTTAACAGAACATGCTTAGTAGACAGAAGAGATAAAACTCACATTTTCTTGCTTATAACCACTGGGAACCATGGGATTGCTCCCACAAACACCAACTCCCCTATGTGTAAATTGTCTCCTTCCCTAGACATACTTTTCTGTATACAAATGTATTTCTCTTAAACTTGCTATACAGTGTTTTTACAAATTATACCAAATACACGGTGATAAAACAGCCCAAATTTCAGCTTGCTCCATGTAAAACAACAGAAGATATATGGCTGTTATTCTGAGATGCATCTGAGGCTTCTAGAAAAATGAAATGTTCTTTATACAAAATGTGCTATACTGAAGTTGGGATAATACTTGAAAGAGCATTCACTTGTAGACTGAAGGGAACCACTAGATCATCTTGCCTGATGGTCTGTGCACATCATGCTATTGAAAAAGTGGAGGAAGTCAAGTCATCTGTGTTTGACTGCTGCATAATCTCTGGAAAGGCAGACAATTACGTGACCTGGGGACATCACTCTACCATTTTCTATGATCATCTTTTCCAACAGCTGATTTCTCTTGCTGTTCACAATTTCCGCTTTCTTTCCAATGATAACTTGCCAAGGACAAGCTTTCAGACCCTGGTTCTCTTTGTATCCTCCTGCATTGCACTGCAGAGAGGTGTACGAAGCAGCGCTGTCTGGGAAAGCACTTGCAGGTAAAATCAAATCTCAGCCCATGTTGAGTCTTGATGAGGTTTTTAAGACTCTTCCTGCAAGGAACTGTCTCCAATTCATGAAGCAGCACCCCTACAGACCTTTGTAATTTCCCACATACTCTGAAATTAATATCTGTGGGCCAACAAATGCCTCTACCAGCAGTTTTAAAGCTCTTGAATGAAACTGGTGTTGTTCTTTTAACAATGTGTACTCCTTATTTAACATCTTCATTATATTAACATTCTCCAGTAGTAAATAGACTGCCAGTCCATCTTCCTCCTGTGATATAATTTACCATCTTGTTCCTTCCCATACTGAGTACAGAAATATTTAATAAATACATTTGCCTTATAGCATCAGTGTTAATAATTTTATCACCGCAATCTAGAAATGGAACTATAAATCACTACAATTTATTTTATTCCTAACATAAAAAAAAAAAAAGACATCTTCCCCAAGGTCTTTATTGACTTCCTATGCTCTGTTCCTACAGAAATATAATAATGTCTGTTTCTTCTTCATACAATTTTTAATGAGTATTTTAATTGCTGCCATGCTGTACCACTGAACCAGGAAGGCTGGTAGCCAAAATTGTCCTGTCTTGTGATTGCAAAATCATACTTCTGCCACAAACAATGTCCCCAGAAGTTTTCCCAAGTTTAAGACATATTTTGTCCATCCAAAATTTTCAAGCTGCCTGCAAACCAGGTTAGAAATATTAAATTCCTCACACAAGCATTTCTATCCCCTCCCCATAGGATGACAGGGATGAGGAAAGATGGGATGGGATTCCTGAGTCCTCTGCAGCCATTCCAATGCACCTTGAGGCAACCATGGGAAGACTCCTTTTTCCCATAAAGGCCTGAGATTTGTCTCCTGCCCTGCACCCAGAGGGTCTGCTGTAAAACAGTAGTGCGTGTTCATTCCTCCTTTCTTCATGAGCAGTGCAGTGACACAATGGAGCACATAATGGAGCTGTGTTTTGATACCAGTCCTACAGACACCTACCTCTCTGGAAAACTAGCAAAAAGTGAGAAGAAAACAGCTTGTACTTTACATGGAGTCCCTCTTCCTGCAAAACCAGAAGCAGTTTGACCAGCAAGAGTTAATGTTTTTGAGAGGGGGAGGGGAAGGGGAAGGGAAAAGAATTAGCAGGGATTCATTTACCTCTTTACCGAGTCTAAGTGTAAAACAAACTCTAGCCAAACTTACAAGTACTTATGTCAAAAATTTTTATATTGTCCTTCTAGCCCTCAGCTCACTGTATCTCTGTGTTTTTCATTGAGTCAGAATAAATATACAGCTGCTGCTTTACAAGACTGTCTTCCCCTTTTTTAAAAAGAAAATAAAAGTTATGCTTCCTTCTTTTATTGCACTTGACCTCTTCTGTGAAAGCAGAAAGCAAGAATATTGCTTAACTGAACCTTTGGCTGTGACCCTCAAATTGTTTGTTATGACTGCACAGGAAAGCAAAGTCCTAAATATGACCTTGAGGGTGATTTTACAAAAATCAATCAATGACTGTTATGATGGCCTCCCCACCAAGCAAAATAAATACAATTAAACCCATAATCACTTCTGTACAGTAATGTGAAAATTCAATGGGTTCTCTTTAGATGGAGTGAAGGAGAGGGGGCAGAAATATGTTGAGGCTATTTGATACTTTGTGAGAACATCAGAAGCACCATTCTTCTCAATTAACCCAGCAATTAGCCTCCACCTCTCTGACTGGAGAAGAAATCTTTCTTTATCTGTCTTTACAAAACAAAACAAAAAAAAACCAACCAAAAAAACACACCACCAACACAAAAGCTGGGAGGGGGGAGAAATAGAGGAAAATTAGGCAACTCCATCTCTCCCACAGGAAAGGACCAACAGCCTGACCAAATAATGACAAAAAAAGGGAATATTAAGGAAAACAAACCTGATGGTATGGTGGGTGTTTGTAAACTGCTGGGTAAATAACTACAGTACCATCATGTCATTGGCAGAACCAGTTTTATGAGAAGATAATAATTATCTTCTGAAGTATCCTTCATAAATGGTGGAGGGCACACTCAAAAGGAAAGCAATTGGAAAAATAATGTATTAACCCTTCACTTTACCAGGTGTCCTGGATTGGTCCACGCAATGCCACACCCCAGATATCCAGAACATTTACTATGGAAAGAAGCTGCATCATGAACTACTGAAAAAAAACCCCAAAGAACAAATAATGATGGAGTAGAGGATTGTGAGGACTGCTTTGGGAAGTTTCTCCTTGCCTCTCTTGCGAAGATTCAGGCTTTCAGCTTTTAATCATTTTAACATAGATATTCTCATAATGCATAGGAGAGATGTTGGTATTTCTCATTTAGTTTGTGATTTCGAGTGCTCTAGAGATTTCCCAAACTCAGAGGAAAACAAAGTTCACATTACAAAGTGCACCTTTTACATGGAGGGCTTCTTTATTTATCATCTTTTGAGGCCACACTTTGCATTCACTGTTGGTATAAGAATTATTTTTTTCCTAATGAACAGTTGACCAGAGAACTAGAATAAAAATTACTATCTCCAGATTGAATTCTACTACTTTAAGTAAAGCTGAATGAAGCATTAAAGAAAGATATCTACAAGAAAGGTGCTGGATAGTCTCATGAGACTTTTTCTTGTAACAAATAATAGAAGGTGTTAGAAAGTACCAACAGAACTGTCAGTACTGTGTCATGCCACTCAACTAAGACAAAACCTCCTCTGCATGGAAGAGGATTTGCAGACTGAAAGGTCATCTCCACAGCTGGACTACTCCCTCCCATCACTGTGCAGAGAAGATCTGCTCTGGTTTTGCTGCAGAAACACCACAACCATGTACAACTAATATCCCCACAGCCTTCAGCTTTCTCTTACCAGTTCCTCTTACTTGGTGTTTCACATGACAAAGCTGTAGAATGCCCCACGAGACAGGCTTAAGCTCAGGAGTTATACTCTTGGCAAGTATCCCTGAGTGGCAAACAGCAGAAGGCAAGTGTCAGAGCTGGAATATCTTTGCTGAAACAACAGATCCTAAACAACGAGGCTGCAGTAGTATCCTGGCAGCCCACTTAATGCTCATTCTCTGGTTTTCCAAGGATGTGTCTGGTGGGGCCTCCAAGCAGGAAAAAAAGAAACAAACCACAACAAAACAAAGATTCTCCTGTGTATTGTGAGATGAATACAGACTTTACAAGCCTTAAATAAGAAGAATCAATTACTTCACAGACTTGTCACCTGCACCCTGTTGACGTGCTCACGTGATATTTGGATGAGCCACAAAAGTTGATTGCAGGCTGGGCCACTGCTGATCATGTCACAAAGGAGAAGAGAAGTTTGATATTTTGGCTCCTTCCCAAAGGCTGCCTGAACCAAGAGACCATTCTCAACCTCCCTGAGTATTTTCCTCAATGTTCATAATACACAGGTGCAGATCTCAGACTTGCTCTTAATTCAAACGCCTGTGGTTTTTTGTTTTTTTTTTTTTCCCCCACCAGGACATCACTAACAACACTAAAAAGTTAAGCTTGTATCCCAGCATTTTGTTGGATGGAGGCCTTAATCTGTCCCTGGGCAAGGAACCAGCAGCTGCTTGAGTACTTTCAGACAGAAATTGTCTCCCAAGCCCAACAAGCCTGCGTTTTTTGGCTGGCTGTGCTCAAAGCCATCTGTTCAGATGGCACGTGTTCCCTTGTAAGCCAGTCAAGCTCTTCCTTTAGAGCACAGGAGACAGGCAAAGGCAATTCAGATCAGCAGCCCAAGAATATGATAATGTAGGTACATCACCTTCGAAGAGGTCCTTCTATTTCTTCAACTCTTAAGAAGCCTCTGAGATACTTAGCAACACCTCTGGTGAATTTGCAAGAGAGCTAACCTGGTAGAGGTGTGGACACATGTAGATGGCTTCCATCACTTACCACATCATCTAGAATTTAATGAGGGAAGCTTACAGGTGAGCCTTATGAAGGCATCAAAGCAGGCACCACACATGGAAGTGCGATGAAAAGATAGGTCTTTGGGCTATTATTTCAAGTACTCATTCCAAGGTTCACTCACAACATTCAGGTTGGAGGGGGCTCTGAGCTCTAGTTGCAGTTGTTATGTTGCTCAGTGCAAGGGAATTGGATTAGACCTTTAAAGGTCCCTTCAACCCAAAACATTCTATGGTTTCTTTAATTTCTATCATAAAACTGTATCAGGCCAGATCTATTAATGGTATAAATTTGCTACTCTAATGAGGCCCTGATTAGCATCCAGGACAGGTGGAGACAGACCTTTCCATCCCATGGTTGAGAGACAGCATCAGCTTCCCTGAAAGGGGCACATCCCCTCCTTGTATACCAGTGAGTAGAGGAAAGGGACAGTGCTGCCTCGTGTTTCAGCCCAGTCTCTGCAGGAGCTATGTGCAGTTCCTCGGCCAGGATTAGCTTCCACCAATCTGCTCATCCTGTGACACCCCAGAGGAGTCTCCAGAGCTAGTGAAGTTGCAGAAAATCAATTTCATTGGCAAGTGAGAGCCCTGGGAGTCTAATGTACATGCTGTAAGCCCATGCAAAACATGATGGGAAAGAGAAACCTGCAGCCCTTACTCAAACATGAACCAAGGTTTACAGCTGGGGGTAGAACTGAAAAAAAAACAAACATCAAATTGCTACACATTTAGGGCTTTAAATTCCTTTCTCCAGTAATGTCCAGGTCTGTGAGTTGTACTCTACTTAGTAACACTGAATTTTTACCAAAAAAAAAAAAAAAAAAAAAAAAAAAAAAAAAAAAAAAAGAAAAAAAAAAAAATAACAAAAAAAAGGACGGATGTCTTTATTTTTTTTCCAATGAAAACAGTTGGGACTTTAACGCTCTGAGACTGTAATTATTGCAGACTTGGTACACCTCACTGTTACAACATAGGAAAATATCACACAGAGACAGGGAGAAAAGTCTGACTTTTTTTCCCTTTAAATCTCAATTAAAAAATACATTGGATGAAATTTCCCATTAGCTGCTACTATTTGTACATCCCATGTTCTTTCTTTAATTAAAAAACATGCTTATTGCAATACTGCCAGAATCGCTTTTACGGTATTTTAATTGTAATGTCTCTGCCTGATTAAAAAAAGAAAATATGAACTAGAAACTGCCTGCAAAAAAAGTATCACAATGCACATCCCAAAGGGGTTGAGCAAAATGGCACAGAAAACACCACATCACAAGCAGTTTCTGACCATGCCTACTGACAATGGATTTTAAAATGGGTTTAAGGACTGGTTGATGCCATAGACAGGAAAATAGAGGGAAAAGGTTTTTCCTTATTCCAGCAAATTCAAACCCAGCCTTTATCAGCAGTGACTGAAGCACTTGTTATTTGAAAACAATTTATGCAGGTGGATCAGCTAATATTTGATGTTCTTTGCTAATGGCATCAAAGCCTTGGAAAAAGTCAACTAAAATCAATACCTGGATTTCTCTCCTACCCAAGTTTAGTCACAGGACCCATTCTAGCCACAGTCTGATCTGAGAGGGGATTACAAGAAATTCAAAATATTGATAGAAAATATCGATAGCTCTTATGATGTGAGTTCAAAATCAGACAATAATTGATAATATCATGAGTATCTTTTGGCCTTGTCAGTCCTCTTTTTTTTCCTCTTCTGGGATCTCATGGTTTAACCAAAAAAAAAAAAAAAAACCCAAACCCCCAAAAAACCCCAAAACCCAAAACAAACAACAAAACAAACAGTCAAACATTAAAACCCAGATTGGTTGCAGTTTGTTTTGGAAACTCAACACAGTTTTTAGAAGCATAAACCACAGATGAGGTGAGTCAGACCTTTCTGAAAACCTCAGCCTGGAGTCTGATCATGGTGGAGGGAACTGGGATGCTGGTTTCAGCAGCACTGCTAAAATGCAGCAATGATACAAACAACAGGGGACAGGAAGAGTTGGACAAGTGATATCGAGGCTTTTCGAGAAGTAGGGGCCAAAGCAAAATTCTCTTTTACACTTGCAAGAATGGCCATCTCAAAATTGCCATTGCGAAGGCAACTGGATCTTCAAACCCATCATAGTGTACACGCAGCATCACCCCGTACATGCATTCTCAAGCTAATTCTGAACAACCAGGAGATTTTTGGTCTCCAGACCTCCCTAAAGCACTAAAAATCCAGACAAAGGCAATAGCACATGTCTGAGGTATCAACACATCAAACACAAAGGAGTTACCCCAGTGTAAGCTCTGCGCAAAGGAAATTTCCATCTGTCCTGGGTTATCATAAATATTTCCATACTTGTGATGTTGGGATTACAAAAATAACTGCAATCTGCTGAATATCCAGAGTTATCTGCAATCTGTCTATCTTGTATCTCTTCCCTGATCAGTATTGTCTGAGCAGTTTCACAGTCTGGCTATTAAACTTTCCACTGCTGATAACCATGTGCTCATGCTTCGCTTCTTGAGGAGGACGTAGAAACTGCTGAGCCCTTATGGCAGTGAGCAGGACCCAACTGCCTAATCCTATTTCACTGTTTCTTTGGCCTCCAGATCTTCTGCCCAGGCAGATTAGTCACTGCCAGAACCACTATAGGTATTTGGTTATATATTAATACAGCCCAAGCAGGGTCACTTTAAGGTTGCACATGAAGCTGACATCCTTGTTATGATATTCTTTAAACAATTTCTGCTGTGAGGAAACAACACAGAAGCAGCATTCAAAACTCTCAGTGTCCTAAAAAGGGGGAATCTCAAGAAATGGGCCTGTAAACACTGTTGGGTTTGTTGGATACAGCACTAGAAAATGGGCAGTACTGCATCTTCACACAAGACTGAACTCAGTAGCATTACAACAGTTTTTAAATCTTAAAAGTCTGTTTTATTTTCATCTTCTGAGTGAACAGACAGCCTGGCACTGAGTCATGAAAGCCCAAAGGAGGAGAACTACAATTTAATCCCATTCTCCAGATCCAACTAAGCAAATCTCTCCAGCTAGAATAGGATTCTTCAATCAAAGAACATACCCACACCCAGTTTACAGGTTAGGGTCTTATTGTCATGCCCATCTTGCAGCTGGGGAAAGTGGTCAATTATCTGACATCCTCACAGTCTTAGTTGATACTGAAAGGGGATCACCCAGTTGTGATTCATGTTAATATGGGTATCTCTAATACCTAAGATGAACAAGTCTTTGGTGGTGTGTGTTTGTCTCTATCAATGTAGGAGCCTAAACAACTCCCTGAGCTGGACAACTTATAGAAAGGTAAGGTTAGGAAAGATAATCAGTCTCCTATCAGAGTAGATCTCAGCATGTTTTGACTCCAAATCTAAGGAAGGATAAACAGCAGCACCCATTTAAGTGGAGGTGGATGGAACAAGGAAACTTCAGCAAAGATGAAGCTCAAATGAACAAATAGCATGTAAATTTCTGATTTTAAAGTGTTTGGTCCCTATGTTTGGCATATAACAATGCAGAATATAATAGCATCTAAAATATTTTAATGCAGTTTTCCTAACTGAATCTCCATTATAAATCAAGCTTCTTGGAAAACATGATAAAGGGGAGAAATTATTTGAATGTTGGATGAGCCAAAGCCATAAAGATACTGCTCCAGACTTCATTAAATTCAATCAGACCTCTGTTTGTTTCATGAGTGCTGACTCATAGATCAAATGTGCCTTTGAGTAGGCCCAAAGTTCAGAGGGTTTCTGCTGCAATATTCACAGAATCACAGAATGTTTGGGGTTGTAACGGACCTCTGAAGATCATCAAGTCCAACCCACCTGTCAGAGCAGGACAAAACTAGGGCAGATCCCTCAGAAATGCATCAAAACAGGTCTTGAAAGTCTCCAGAGAAAGAGACTCCACAACCTCTCTGTGGAGTCCATTGCAGTGCTCTGTAACCCTTAAAGTAAAGAAGTTCCTCCTCATGTTGAGGTTAAACTTCCTGTACCCCAATTCTTCACAAAGAAACTGAGCTCAAAAATCCTTATACAGATTTGCAACCAAAAGCATCTGAAACCTAGGTCTCTGACCAATCTCTTCTACTGTATGTCATAATCTGAAGGAGGTTAAGAAGAATCTTGTATCACAGATTTAGGATGTTCACTAGGAAAGAGAGGGAAGAAAATTGGACTAAAAAATGTTTCACATTTTTAAAATATCAGATTATTTTTTTTATTTTTAATTTTTCAATTATTAGTTGTTGTTGTTGGTAGTGGTGTTTTTAGCAGGAATGAAGCCTGGTGTAGCAATTCTTGAAAATCTCTGAACCTAGACTGAGCAAGTTCAAACCATTTGGAAATGTTCTCACAATAGGAATATACTTACAAAGATTTTCTTTATAGAATGGTCATCCAAAATTAGATTAGAATATAACTGTCAAATGCATGTTTTCCATCATCTCTGTGAAAAACTAGTACCCTTAATATCCATTCAATATAAAATCATTTTCACTAGTAAATATCCAGGTCCTTAAACATATTAAAACTCCTCTTTCCTCTTTTTGAGCTCCATTTCAGCAGAGGCTTACACATGGGCTTAACTTCGAGCAAGTGATTTCACCAGAATAGCTCATTCACTTAACACCAAGCATTTGCACAACAGCTTTCCCAACCAGGGCCTAATTTCCAGGCAGGAGTATTTCTGGGACTGAATTACAAGTAATTTGAATTCTTACTTTGACACGCACAGAGTTGTACCTCCCAACACTTACACTGAATGCACCCCAGGGTTCATGAACCCTGCAAACCCAGTGTTTCCCCCCTATAATTGTGCTCAGTTATTTATTCTCTACCAGCCATTCTCTAGGATCTTGGATTATTTATGACATTCAGTAGCTGTGCCTTGTAATTCTGTAACGTCATTAATTTTGTAAAGGCTTTTGCAACACGCTTGTCTCAAAGATGCCAAACAAAACAGAGCTGATTATTGTTATCAGCACTGCCATTATCACTGAACGCCACTCAGGATAACAGCACTTGCCATAGCTGGGGGAAAAAAAAAAAACCAAACCAAACCAAAAAGCCTTCCTACTTATATTGTCATTATGCCTCAAACAGCATAAACGATGCCTTCTGCATGCATAACAATTAAATGCTTTCCCAGTCCCTCATCACTATCCTGTAGCATCTACCGAGAGCAGACTCAGCCTGGCTGAACAGGTATCTCCTTCAGAGCAGGAGCTCTGCAAGGGAAGGGGAGATCACAGCCATGAAAAACTCCAGCTCTGGAAGAATAAGAGGGCTGAACACCACCCCCCACCCCCCCCGCTTCTGCAAACCTTTGAGATGCAGCAGGTTGAGGTTGGTAGTGGTGGTTCCCAGCAGCAAGGTCCGACCTTCTTCTATCGTGACGTTATCGCCATCTCGCGGCTGGTGTCCATCAGGCCAGCTGGAGTCCTCGTCCCACCGACCACAAAACTGGAGGGCAAACTGGAAAGTAAAAGACCCAGAGAAATTCAAAGCTCATCCCACCCATTAGGAAACCAGCTTGTGGAGAGCACGGCGGAGGAGATGCCAAAGCCACGCCGGCTACTTTCCTGTCGAGACCTTGTGTAGAGTGAAAGGATGGAGGAATGTTGGGGTTGGAGAGATTCTTAGGCTTTGGAAAAACTCCTGTCGCACTTTTAGGGTTTTCCCTTCTCTTATTCTGGGTAACAAGGGACTTGCTGCAGGTCTGGCTGCGGGAAGTCCACAGGTTTCCTGGTGTGTGTCTCTCTCTGCCTTCCAAAGAGCAGAACTGCACATTAATTTCTGGCAACATTATAAAAATAGCCAAAAGAGTTTAGAATTCAAACATCCCATTAGATGGACAATATTTTATTTTACAGGCTTTTACAAAGGTTCTCCTGTCACTTATCTGCACTTAGAGAGACCTTCCTCCTTTCAAATACCTTGTTAGCTCTCCCAGCTTATCCAGCACGCTGATTGCCTCTCCTTTGATGGCTTGCACATCAGTTCCAAATAAAGCACTGATTAACTTGAAAACAGCAAATAGACTGACTCATGATGAGCAATAACAAAAGGACTCCTGCCTGTTTCCCATCATGGCTTCTCCTCACCTCTAAGCTTTAAGCATCCACTTTGCAGTGAAGGTTTGACTAATTTTTTAAGGAATGTGTGCACATTTTCACATGGACATGTGTGCACAAGTGTGGACATAGGCATTCATAAGACTGTTTTGGACTCACGTGTGAGCAAGAGCAGCTTCAACTAATCTGAGAGGGTGAGGGGGAAACCAGACAAGGAAATATTTGTGGTCCTCACTAATCCAAAACATCAGTGGAAAGAATAACCTCAATACAAAAGCAAAATATAGTTATGCCATTTTCAATCAGAACACATCATGTGCATTAAAGCTGCAGTTTAGGTGAATCAATACTGGTGGTGTTCTGATAGTTATTCTTTCAGTTGTGCTATTGTCAATTTTAGCTTTATGAGCCTGATGTTTTATATGACATTTCCCACAGCACCTAGAGCTGTCACATAACTATTATATGGTGACTACCATCCTAGCTATTTACACCAGGGAATGGGTGTTGGTTCCCAGGCTAAATGATACAACTGGTTTATGTCCATCCTGTCTGTAGAATACGGACGCTGATATTTTTTACCCTCTGACCGATTCTACAATTTCCCTACAAAGATAATTACTTGGTTCAGTTTAGACTGAAGCCTGGGACTGCATTAACATACATGCAGTGAAAACATCTGGGGAGCTAAATCTCTGGCATCAGAAGGAGTGAACCACTTCATTGGTACAGAAGTACAGATAAGCCTTCACATCTGTATGCAACTGTTACAGAGAGTATAATTTTTCTATGGTTGCTAAGTGTAACAGGACAAGTTTCATCCTCATTATTTGCAAGCATATATTTATATATTTCAGAGATTTAGGACAATTCCAGCTGAAAGGATAGATATCTTTATTGCCTGTCTTTCCAGAGAGGCTGTGAAGTGCTCTTCACTGACAGTGCTTTGAAGAAGATTATATACAGTATACAAGGGTATACAAGAGACACACTGAAAAAGGAGCTAATTAAACTTGTTTTTATCTCAGAGTAGGGGACAGAGGAAGATATGGTTCATGGAAAGGCAGACTTTTCCCAAAGACACTGCTTACCAAGCTAACTAATACAAAATTACAAAATCCATAAATTTCTGGCTGGTACAAACTCAACCAATACTGCCAGCAAAACATTGCACAACGCAGCGGTAAAATGGTGGCATCTATCAGAATATTTTGTTGAGAAGGTTTGATAAATGTTTTAAAGTCACTCTGATGCCACTCTAAGACTCTGAAGCCACTTAGAAGCCTCCAATTAACTTTAATGGGAAATCTGGGACATAAGGAACATGCCAGGTTGTTCTTGCCAGCACCAAAAACTTGCGTAAGTTGTTGATAGAAGTTTTGCAATATAAGAAGAATAAACTCCTCATCTAATTTGATTTTTTTTTAAGATGGTTCTCCTTTCCAACTAGAAAATACCCTAGTTCTTCATTTAAGATTCCCTCTATATAACATGGTGTTTAATCTATTTGTGCTAGGTTTCTGCTGTCACCCCTTAGAAGACTCCATACCACTTCAGGATTACCAATACCCTCTGACGTAAAAGCTCATACATACCAGTGTAATAAGGCACAAGAAATGTTTGAAGCCATCTGGGAAACTAACAATTATTATCCATCTTAAGAATGTAACTCAGAAAATATATAAATATGCTGCAACCAAGTGCTCTGTTATTTAGTTGATACGTGTCCACAGTAAGAGGCAGTCCCAACACCATCAAACTGAGTAAAGACAGATTTTATTGCTAAAAAAAAGTTTTCTACCCAAGAATGATTATGCAGAGGCAGAAAATTAGTTGGCCAAGGTCATAAAAATCTCAATTATTCCACCCACTTCATACCTAAAGGTTTACAGTGAGAAGATGCCTGGCTTAGTGTGCTGCCATGTGCACCATCTACACGGTAAACAGTAAACTAATAACACAGGACCAAGAGCTGTTTATAATCACTTGTATCATCCCTGCATTATCATGGAGAGAATAAATCTAAATCTGTCTGAAAAGATAAAAGGAGGTTTGCTCAAGGAAAGTACATTAAATTACTACAGTGCAGAAGAATGTGCAGGGGTGGGGGTGGAGGGGGAGCACCTCTGCAGGAATTGAAGAAAGACATTGACCCGATGCAGGGAAATGAGACAGAAGAATTTATTTGATGACCCTTCTCTTGCAGTCCTACCCTCTTCCCTAAGATGAAAGAGCACATCCTTAACATCTTTGAAAGAAGACCATCTTTGGTCTAGTGCAAGGCTAGTGAAGTGCCCAGCTGCCCTCGATCACAAGTACAGTTTGCCTGGAGCTTGTGAATCCCATATGATCACCCTTCCTGTTTTCTGAGAGAAAAGCACAGCACAATCTCCAACTGTAATGGACTTTTTAAGTTCCTTCACTGAATAGTAGTGGTGGCAGCTATCTCCAGTTACTATTAATCAGCCCATGCTAAAATAACAAGGACTAATACACATGTAAACTAATTACACATCTCTTGTCAAGCCAGGTGGATGACAGACCCAGCTCTAGAAATCCACACTCTCACCTGGCCCATCTGGTTTCCCTCTATGTGATCTTCAGGAACCTCCTCAGTTATCACACCTGTCTCGTCTAGCTGCCCTGTTATCAACATGGGACAGGTTATAGCCAGCACTGACCCTACAGACACCAAATACCACCATCTCTGCATGCTAATGGTGTCATGGGGAACTTTGGTGCCCTACAAGCTGAGTGTGCTCTTATGACCACTGGTAAGGACCAATTCACTTGAGACCAGCAAAGAAAAAAACAGTGAGACAACCACCTTGTCTCTCCAAGGGCTAGATGGCCATGTCCTAAACATCTTCATCGTGCAGAGACTCCAGGTCCTTTCCCTTTGCCTGCACCTGAGCAGGATAAGAATGCCCTCCTCACTGTTTTTTCATAGAAGCAAAACTCTCTCCTTTTCCATTTTTTTTTTTCCCCTGCTTGGCACCCAGCATTTGACTTACAGTGTTTAATTTAAACACTTCTCAGTAAGACTGAAGAGCAGCAGCAGCTGCAAGCACCAGGGTCATGGCTGAGTGCCCATCCCGTGCGTGCTTGTTGAATGAACCAGAAGGAACCCACAGAGCAATGAAAGCTACGTGTCAGTGGCTGGCAGTGGGCATTTTCTTCCTGTGTTTTTTCCATCTTCAGCACAGGGCGCAACAAATGGCAGGGAGCTTGAATGTCAGGATGGGGGAAGAGGAGATGGCATAAAACAAGGGTTGAATGATGAAGCTGGAGCTAGCTGGCTGCAGCTGCCATAGTGAGGTCGTGGCTTCATAGTATGGCTTCAGCATGTACCAGATAGTGGGAAATATGATTTGGAGGAAATGGAGCTTATGAGGCCATACCATCTCTGCATCCATCTGTGTCACTGTCAGTGCTCATTCTTGAATGTGGCCAACTTTCACTAGGTATAACAGGAGGAGTGAGACCACAAAGATGCTGTATCCCTGTGAGGTTCCTGAAAATCAGAAGCTAGATTGAGGCAATTGACTCTTCTGGTGGTTTCCCCAGGAACACAAGTAGAGCATGAGCTGAACACTTTAAATGGTCACCCAAAATTTGCAGGATGTGTTCCCCCACCAGACATCCACAGAAAACCCACCCTGGCAACACTTCACATTTTCAATCTAGTACAACAGTCAACACTAAACCAATAAGGAATGAAACCTGCAAACCACAGGCAGAAACCCCAAGCGGGTGGGAAATCACAAGCACTAGGAATCTCTAAGGATCCATTTATTCTTCCTGAGGCACCAAAGAGCACAAGGACCAGGGAGGGGATCTGACCTGAAAAGTCAATGAGCAAAGTCCTGCAATATCTTCCCATCTCCGACACCCACTTGGTGTGTGTCATGCACAGATCATTTCAAGCCCACACCTTATGTACCAAGCCCATAGCTTGTGTATAACAGAGGTTGCTTTGGGGGACATAGCAACTCCTTCCCCATTAGAGCTCCAAAACAAAGAATGAATTATATAAAGGTGAAATAATGTTTTAAGAGCACACAATAAAAGCTGCACAAGCTCCTTGCAATTCAGAACATTATCCCCTTCCTCCCTGCTGCACCTCCTTTTTCCATTTTCAGGCAGATTTCTTTCCATTTCATGTTTTTAGCTGCTGCTGTTGTCAGCCAGCCTGGGGTTGCCTTTATGTCAGCCTTTGGGGACACGATCTCTCAGTACCAGTTTCTCAGCTTGTGCCCGTGACTGCCAAGGCTCAGAAACAGCAGCAGCAACTGCAACAAATGAATAAATAATGGTGATCTATACTTGCATTCCCACACAGGCTGGCAAATGAGTCACAAAGGGAAGGGATTGTAAGTGACCACTCCTTCAATGTTTAGGCTAAATTTTTGTAAATAACAGTCATTCTGCCAACACAGCCCATGTTTGTCTGGTGATTTTTAACTCACTCTTCCCCCAGAATGTAAAATTTGGGCTTACAAGGGTTGTGAAACTCCTGTTTAGACACAATATAGGTAATTTCTATCTCACTTTGTGGTAACTTCAAAATTTGTTTGGTCATATGGGTTTGGTTTTTTTAATAGTACAGTCCCAAAAAGGAAAACTGCAAAAACTGTTACAGGACAGAAAGACAAGAACCTGATCAGAAAAAGTCAGAAATGTTAAAAACAAATCAAGCATCAACAGTGCAGTTAAACACAGGCTCTGCTTGCTGCTGTGCTCAACGGTCTCTCTTCTAGGCTGTGGGTTTCAGCTGCCACATGGCCAAAACGACAAGTATGAAGACAGGAGGGTTTCCCCACCAACTCCACCCCCAGCAGCCAGCTTTACCCTTTCCCCCGGACACATCCGACAAGACATTGAGCACAGGACTTCTCCTGCACAACCTCAACCTGCTTGCACGTGCAAGAAACCGTCTTAGCTGCTTCCTGTGATCTCTAGAAGGAAGGAGGTACACCCCTCCTGGCATCCACAGCTGCCAACGAGCGAAGGGTTTGAACACTGCAGACACAGCAGAGATTGACACCCACAAGGCAGCCTTTTCCTCGGTGCTGACAGATTGCCATTTAGCCAGCAAGTACAGAGAGCAAGTGTTCCTGTCCTCAGTCACCATGGAGAGACAAGGTTAACATTTTAAGTGATGGAGTACAGCACATATTTCCCCACGCTGTAGACCAGGACTCCACACCACATTTGAAAACACTTTAATTTCAGTGATGGATACAGGGAGCTCACTTTCCAGGCTGTGAACTCTTGACAGCTCCTCAGTTTAATACATCAGGAAAAGATTTACACCCCCTCACCCAACCCCCATCCACCTGAAGGAAAGAAAAACGTATATTTGCAGGAGACAAAGGAGAAGAGGAGGTATTTTATTACACTAGATGCTTTTTACAAGGGAACTATTTTCAACCATCTGCTCTAATTATTCCTCCTGTATTGGCCTCCATCTTCATGCAACAATAGAAATAATTATCTCCTCAAGGGCTAAAAAAAAAAAATATTTACAGAAACAAACAAAAGTTGATTCTTTTTAGCTCCTAGGGAAAAAAAAAAAAACAAAACAAAAAAAAACCCAAGCTACTTCTTAATGAAGGAGCAATTAGGAAGGTGGGTAGAACATCTATAATTAAAACAGACAAATTGGTGCAGGCTCCTCCTCATACACATACTTGAAAGGTATGCAAATTCATGTTATTTGCTATAGTCAGTGAAGTTAACAGGTAAAACGCTGCCCAGTGACCGAAGAAGCTGAACTTGTCCCTTGGCATTATTCCCTGACTTTGTAACCCATTGCCAAATTAACTGAAAAATGCTCACCACAACTGTAAAGTTACAGAATTTTAATTGTCGTGGGGAAGTCTTCCTCTGTATAACCATCATCCCTAAGACAAGTATGATAGGACATTCTTTCATCCTGCTGTTATAAGAACAGTCTCCTGCATGCACTTCATCACTCAGTGTAAAAAATGTCCTTTTTTCTATATAAGTCAAAACCAAAAGAGGACTTTTATAATCATCTTTTCACTCCTAGCAGCATATACTGATTTTTCTAACAAAGACAATGAGGGTTTATATACAGCTTCATGGGAAAGATGGATTAAAGTTGCTCCAAAGAGGACAGAGAAGACCTCATATTGTGCAAAACCAAGTAAAGCTGCAAGAAGAAAATATTCTCTCTACGAGTAGCACAATGCAACACCTTGTTTTGTAGGCCATTATATGGATTTAGACTTCCACACAGAAATGACTAGAATTTGTCTGTCTGTGCTTTGAAATCAAAGAATAGCCAAACGGGAGCTGGTCAAGGCTAATAATGAATGCAAAAGTCCCCAAGGTTTCACCAAGCAGTTTCAGGAAAGAGGGTGCCATCTAAAACTCAGCAAATAATCACCAACTGGAAGAGAGGAGCTGCAAACCAGCACACTGTGAAGCATTCTCTACTCATGTCAATTTCTCTCCCATTCCAAAAACGGACAGTTTTCATTATGGAAAAGCAAGCAAGGCAGAGATTAGGAGTCACCAGTTTTTACAGGGTTTCTTTTGCCCATACAGCAATTTCAGAGAAGCTGCCTTCAAACGTTAAAGTAGCCTGTATTGAGTGTCTTTGGAAATCAGTGCCAAAGCAGTCTAGTAGATCTTACAGTGTGGTCAGCAACCCCTTAAAGGACCTTCGTTCACGTGCACTTCATTACAGTACTCCAACTTTACCCCTGATTGAGGCATTTCCAAGGAGCTTTCTAAGCTGGACGTGAGGGAGTAAAAAGTAATGAAAGAGGAATTTCTGGAGAAGTTTACAATGAATAGGCTACTCCTATCCTCTTAGTAAAAGCACCACATTCACCTCTATCATTTCTATTTAATTTGGTTCCATTTGCAGACTTCTTTGGAAGAAGATTGTGCCAAAATAGGGAGCATATTTCAAATTCTCTAATTTCTCCTGGACTTCCCTCAAATTAAAGACAGCTTCTTGGCTTCTAGGAGTTCTTTAGCTTAAGAACTTGAGAAATTTCTCCCCCAGTTCAATTCCACATGATGTTGGTCCTGAAGAATTACATGATCTGACCACTGAGGTCCTTCTCTGAGTGACAGTCCCTGGTGCCAGTTTAGCAATGACTAACAGGGTGGTAGTTCTTAGATGTTGGTATAAACGGAGTTGGCAAGAGCAGTGAAGACTGTTACTAACCATCCAGAGGCATGAAAGGAAGTTCCCCTCAAATTCATGTCAAGGCAGAGAACACTCATGGTTAACCTAACTGGGCAGACACTGGTAACCAAACTGGGTAACAAAGGTAGATAGATAATGGGACTGTCTTCTTCCCGTTTCTGAAAGAAATTATTCAAAAAATGGCAGGAATGGTTGTACTCAAGTCATAAAGGAATTAGTCTTACACACATTATACAGCAGAAGGAAGGAAAGATATCTAGTGAAACATACAATGGGAAAAAATGAGAGTCATGCCAAAAGACGATGTTATCCCCAAGAATTTTGGAAGTACTATGAATAAGTTAAGGCTGAAAATGAGCAGAACACTTCTTACTATCCATGCACTGAGACTGTAACAGGTTTCCAGAAGGAGTAGGAGACTGAACTGGGTTATCCCTTATGAACTGCCATGCTTGGCATGATTGCCTGTGACAGAACAGGTCTGGAATATAACCCAACATACACTTTCCAAAGCCACAAGATGACATTTTTATTACTATCTGCATCATTTGCTGTTATGAAACTTCTCTTTACCCTTCACTCCATCTTTAAAATGTAGGTGGTATTATCCTACTTAAGAGAGCCACAGAGCAGTTCCTTCGTTAATGACTCCCAAGGGCTGGAGCACCTCTGCTACAAGGATAGGCTGAGGGAGCTGAGATTGTTCAGCCTGGAGAAGAAAAGACTCCTGGGGGACCTTATAACTGCTTTCCAGCACCTGAAAGGATCCTGCAGGAAGGCTGGAGAGAGACTCTTCACAAGAGTGTCCAGCAATAGGACGAGGGAAAATGGTTTTAAACTGGGGGAAAATAGGTTTAGATTGGATCTTAGGAAAAAGTTCTTCAGCATGAGGGTGGTGAGACTCTGGAATAGAATGCCCAGAGGGGTTGTGGATGACCCATCCCTGGAGGTGTTCAAGGCCAGGCTGGATGAAGCCTTGAGCAACCTGGTCTTGTTGAGAAGTTCATCTGCCCATGGTGGGGAGGTTGGATTAGATGATTTCTAAGGTCCCTTCCAGCCTAAGCCATTCTGATTCTATGGCTCACATAAACATCGATACAAGAAGGATCAGGGCTGGGCACACAGCTGGACATGTGGTGCACTATCCAGTATCTCTATTTCTAATTGAAACTGCCTGTACCCTGAGTTTTTAAAAAAAAAAAAAAAAATTGTCTTTTTTTGTTTTTAATTTAAATTTTAGCTGTCCTGCAGGAATCTTTCCGGCTTCAGCTGAGTTACACAAGCATGAGAAGGGAAGGATCTGGCTGGCCATGTTCTCTACATGACTGATGAATGACCCAAGTCTCTCTCCAACTATTACAGGATAAATCTGTTTACACACAAAAAATTGACCTGGGCTGGTGAGGTGGGACTAGAACCAGGAAACTGGCACGTCCCAGAGGTAAAAATGCATTTGCAGCCAACAGCATTAGTAACTCAAGACTATAAACAAGCTACACTGTCATTAATTACTCAGACAGGGGCAGCCACAAAAGCAGTGAGAAGACCCAAAAGCCAACTGTAAATAGCTCATCTAGCTGATTAGTTCAGAAAAAAAATGTGTGGGCAGTTTCAGAGGTCAGAGTCCATGGCACAAGCCAGCCTCAGGCCAAGGTGCAACTGGACATTGATATGAGAAACAGATTCATTCCTGATTTAAATAATAATAATAATAATAAA
>JANHGN010021828.1:0-13845 GCA_024605025.1 Megaceryle maxima | reverse complement strand
AAAAGAAAAGAAAAGAAAAGAAAAGAAAAGAAAAGAAAAGAAAAGAAAAGAAAAGAAAAGAAGAGAAAAGAAAAGAAAAGAAAAGAAAAGAAAAACAATTTTGCTTATCCTTTTCTCACACACCTAGCAGCCACTTTTGGGTTTAAAATTATTTATTTATTTACCTCCCCTTTTCTGAGCAAGGCCCTTATTTTCTCATTTAGTTCAACACAGATTGTCCTCCTGGAATGACCTTTTTTTCCCTTTCTCTCTCTCCTCCTCTCCTTCTTCCTCCCCCCCTCCTCCTCGCTGCCTCCAGGCCATTGCCCTCGTGCCAGTAACTAGATAACACACTCTATCAGAGATTTTTTAAAAAATCATTGCAAAGGCACTAGGGCTGATAGTGGCATCAATCCTAGCCTGACACAGGCTCGGGTCAACCATTTATCTCTTCACATTGCCTGTGGTTACTGTGGAGGCCATCTTGGTTCTCTACATCTTAACAACCTTGCAGATGGTTCCTCTCTCTGCTCCGATAGCGTCTGCACCCCAAAGACTAGCCTTGTGGTTTCATTTTTATTAGATTATTATGGACTCCTCCATTTCCTTTCTGTGAGGCTTGCAAGTCCTGGTTGGTTTTGTTGTGTTCCCCATCCCCTTTTGAAAATAGGGAACATGAAGATGCAAGGGTGGGCTCACTGGGCTGCTGAAAGTGCGTATTTATGAAAAATACACATGCAGTATTTTAAAAGAGCTTCATCTAGTCCTGCTCCTGACATCCCATCCTGTGCAACATGGTTGTTTTGGGGTACCTGCATTGCCAAAGCACCCAGCAGCCCTAAGTAAAGCCCAGGATACCATAACATCAGGTTCTATCAGGATGATCAGGATGCTCCCTAATAAGTTGTAGTCAAAGCAAACTATTCCTCTGTGAGATGTGATCATGATGGCCAAATAAAGGGATCTGGGCATTTACAATATTTAAAAGGATACACAGGAATGAAATACCATATTTTGTTAAACCTCTCCCTCAAGTTGAGAAGAGGGGAGTTGTTTTATTAACACCTACAAAAAAATCCCCAAACAACTGCATAACAAGCTGGAATTTGCTCTCTCACTTCCCCTGTAGACTTTTCTGCCACAAGGTAAGGAGGGTGAAGAGGGAACACTGCTCTGAAACACCCTTTAGCATCTACCTCCACAGAAGAGTGATGCAGGGCAGGAAGCACAAACCTGATGGCCCCATCTCTACAGGGCCAGGACTCATTCATGGGCTCCCAGTCAGACCAGGATGGATCTGTGCTTGCAGGCAGCACATTTCACTTGTACATTGCTCAAATGACAGTAGTGGGGGTTACAGCAAAAGGAAGCACTGGAGAAGACAGAGAGAGGGTTGTTTGTCCTTTATGGCACTTTTTGGTGTTTCAGGAAAGGACAATATAGGAGAAGAAGGGTAGATGGAAGTGGACAGCCTAAGGACACCAAAGGAACAGAGTGTAGGAATGACAGTACATCATGGCTGTGAAGGAAAAGAAGCCTGAAAGGCATTGCTCCACCTCTACCCTTAGGCATTGGTATCCTACTGAAATTACTGGATTCTTTTTTTTACAGTTGGACTTCTTTCAACCAGAACCATTCTCTTATTTATTTATTTATTTTAAACAGAAGATACTTATAAACATATCTGACCATAAACTGTAAGCCTGCACATGTCTACAAACAGGGGCAATCATATGTAAACCCTTTACCCTCAACAATGCACCCATCAAACATCCATGAGAGCTTTTTATGCTCCCCAGAAAGCTGTCAAAGAATTTCCACCTATGTAAAGTACCAAATATCTTTACTGGGCAGAGTTATCTCACCTCCTTCCTCACATCCAAATACTGTGGTATCTAGAGAGATGGTAAATGGGAAAATATGGGCAAATAAGATGGAAAGGAGTTATTCTAAGATCTGCAGAGGAATCCAAGGGATTTGGAGAGCTAGTCCTGGTTACATTAAGTGGAAGTAGAGCAGCAAGGGTCTCTTAGGTGACTGTGCATGTCTCAGACACAGCTTTTGTGGGTTTTTTTCCTTTCTTTTCTTTTTTTGCTGAGAAGTGAACAAAGCAGTTATCCTGGTATCAATCACCAAGCTAAGAATTCACAGATCCTCAATACTCTAAGCTACTTCTTAAATCTCAAGACCTTCCCTTAATGCCCTATTTAAAAACAAACTAAAGGCAGCTCAGCATAGCCAGGCAGAGCCATAATCCAGGATGGCGTTTTTATCTAGCATGTTATTTTTTATTAGCCTCCTATTTCTTAATAAGGACCCCTCGAGGGTTGGGTTGTGGAGAATTCACTAGCATACCAGCTCAGCTTCCCTACAACTGACTTAATATACATGGCATCTGCCCTCCGACGAACATTATATCACCCATCTGGGCCAGAGGAGGAGGGGGAGTCGGAGCAGGGAAACACTGCTCAGACAGCATGCTTGCATGATGATTAGGTCTGGTCCAGTGATCTGGAATAATAATCTGAAGGCTCACTAAGCATAATGGGTTCGGAGACATCCAAGTCCAGTGAAACCTTCCCATGAGCATCCTTGTGTTATCACTGTGTTTTGCATGTCTCATCAGTGTCATGGTAGCTGACATCTCATTATGCAGCCAAGGTGGAAGTGGACAGGTATTGAGTGAGCATTAGAACTTTTCTTTCCCCTTTTATTATTTAATTCATATCTTCCCATTATCCACTGTATCGAGAAACTGTGAACTAATTAAGTCCTGTGGGATATACAATCATTGCTGGATTTTATTTTTTTTTTCCATTTTTTTTCCCCCCTCTCCTTTCGGTAGGCTAAATTGTATTATATGCCAATATAAAAATAATTCTGTAACTCTTCCATAGATAATAATGGAGCAAGTTACCAACACTAATGATGCTGAATGCAGCAGAGGGGGCTGAGGCCTGCTGCTTACTTCACGTGACCTAATTAAGCAATATGGGGTAAAATACTTCAAACACAAAGTGAGGCAAGGGTAAATCAGTTTCTAAAGAAAATTACAAAAGCTATACTTTGGGGGATGGTGGAACACAAACCAGACCTCAGGAAAACTCCAAGTTGGGCAACTCAAATTTTATGAAGTCAACCATGCAACTCACAGATCACCAGCCAGAAACGTGAAGCTCCCAGAATATTTGGGGGTCCTCTAAATTCAAAACCAAGCCCAACTCAAACTGTAACAGTGCAAGCAACAGCTCAGGGACAAAATTTAAGTGATGGATATTGTGTCATCTTTCAGAAAATACAGCTGTTTCCCCTTGCTGAGGATCCTGCCCAAAAGGGGTTCAGTGTGAACAGCAAATTCAAGTGACCAACTTAAGGAAGCAGCATATACAACATGAATAGGACAGCCAGCATTTAAAAAAAATAACTTTCTAATTTTTGATGATACCTACAGCCCGATTTTCAAGAAAAGTTACTTAGAAATCAGAAGTGGAAGAGAATTAAGCTTAGCCATCACATGCAGATCATGCAAAAATTAAGGTATCTAGAGATAAGCTCTTAATTTTAATTAAAAATAGCTATTTCAATAATTTATCAGGGGGAAAAAAGGAGGTAAAGAAGTGGGGAGGAAAAAATGCACCTGCAAGGAGTGTGTATCTAGGTATAATGATCTTCTAGTACTTGGAGTTTCTGTATATGTAAGACAATAAAAGAAGCTCAAAGGACAACTGCCTCATTAACTCATTAAGAAAGACCATTTGTGGTGTTTACTAATCCCTTCAAATAATTTTGTTGTCCTTGATGTACACATGCACTTGCAATTCAAACAAACAGTGATGAAAAAACTATGGTAATACATATAATATATTCTGGATGTGACCAGAAAAATGGGAGATTGGGTCTAGCAACACATTGTTATTTAAAACCCACCTTACATGGCTAAGGCCTGACTCCTGGATGAGTTACAACAGCCATTAAACACTATTTTTAGTAAAGGCGACAGACAGGTCAGGGTGAACTTACTGTCTGGGTACTGTTCTTTAGAGTCATAGAATCCCAGGGTGGTAGGGGTTGGAAGGGACCTCTGGAGATCACCTCATCCAACCCACCCCCCCAGCTCCATCAGAGTCACCCAGAGCAGGGGGCCCAGGATCATTTTGTCCAGGCGTGTTTGGAATCTCTCCAGACAAGAAGACTCTACAACCTCTCTGGGCAGCCTATTTCTAGGGCTCCATCTCCTTCACAGGAAATAAATCTTTCCTTAGGTCAAGCAAGAGGAAAAAAGAACTATTTCCAGTTCAAGGTTCCTGCTGGAACATCTGTCAAAGAAGGCAGATCAAACTGATGGACATGCCCCTGCCACTCACTGTACACCGGGATCCTTATGCATGGATTTCTGTTTGATGTTGCCAAGTCATGTCTGTGACCTATACATAACACAGCTGCTAAAAGCACATACAGAAATACAGACCTGGAAGAGATCACCAACTCGTGGAATTCAGTTGCCTGCTGCTGGGGATATTATGTCATCCAGCCTCTCTCATGTACCCACCATGTTCCTTCCCAGGAATCCTCGGAGTCTTCTGCCCATCATCCTCCCACCAGGATATTAATTAAAAACTTTGTCATATTCACAGTCAACATTCACCTTATTTCCAACCTACCAAATCCCAATTTATCACATTAAACTCTTTATAATTTTAAGAATTATGGATGAGTCCTATTAGGTGTCTTATAAAGAATGAAGAAAAAATTACTTCACTCTAAAGCTTGTGTCCCCTAGACAAGCTTTCTTAGAGTTCTTAGAACCAGCATTTTAAGTGTTTGGGGTTTTGGGGGTTTTTTTTTTTTATTTTCTGCTCTGAAACCAGGTTGTTCCCTCTTCTTGCCAGTGTCCCATCTATGCTCTTGATAATGCAAACCTCTGTCAGCCTTTCTGCAATGCTGACTTTTTACTTAAAATACCATCTTGCAGCTAATCCTGCTCCATCATCATATAATCATCTCTCCTCCAACACTCTCACAAAGCCCAGCTATGCTAAGAAATTCCTGAGTTATAAGCCTGCCCAGGCATCATTGAGCTGGCAGAAGAGTATGTAGCAAATAAAACACTGAGCACTGTAGCTGTGCTGAGAACAGCTACGGATCAGGCCCATTTTTTATGAAGTGCTTTGAGATCCTTGCATGAGAGTACAATAGAAGTGCCAGATGTTATTATAAAGAGATGCAGCCCCATTACTTGTACACAGAGCCGTGCCGCCTGCTAATAGCACCATTATCCTAAGGCACGTGGTGCTATTAATGCATTTCACTGCTTGGTGCTGAACCTGGGGACCATTATTTCCACTGGAAAGGTAAGGCCAGTTCACATGACATGATTTAAACCTCTACACTGAAGCATGCATATGCTGCACCAAGTCGTAAATCTTAAGAGGATGCTGTCAGCTAGAAAGGGACCAAAATTGAAGCCATTTATCTGAACTCCCCACCCATCCACCTCTGCTCACCCAGGCCAGTTTTGGGAAGAGGGATAAAATGAATCCAAACGTCCGCTGAGTTCATTAAGCAGCAACAAATCCCAGATCTAAAAGCACTGCTGGTTTCATCCTGCCCTCCCCAAATGACTTCATTCATTCAGGACACTTAGGACTTCCTCAATTTTCTCCACTCTGAGCAGAAAAACTATGGCAGGGACAAACCTCACTAATTCTTCCTAATCTTGTTCCCACCTGAATCAAAAGACAACCTGTCATCTCATTACTGGGCCTACAGGACCCATGGCACACCTGAGCTGTACAGGTCACAGCCAGCAGTAGGTAATAGCTTCTGTACACTGCAGCCTGTGCTTTAGGGCTCTAGAGATGCCCTCATCATGTGTGGGAAGAAATATATGAATGAATGGGGTAGTTACCATTTGATCTGATACTTGCCTCATCACTTCCCTTCACTGGTTTCCTGCAGTTGCAAATTATTAAATTCTTTTTTTGGCTTGGTTTAGCTGTGCCTGTTTCTGGTAGCGTAATTAACAAGGCTGCCTAGCAAACGAGCACTAACAGGTGAAAAGTTACATGTGACATTCCTTCACAGGCCATGGACAGACTTAACAGAAAGCAAGCAAGCAATTGAAATTGAGGATACTCAGCTGCAATAATAATATACATGTAAGAGAGATTTGCAGGGTAAATATTCAGAAACTCTTGGTAAAAGTTATAGAACCTGATGCTAGAAACATACTAAAATTATTCTGCCAGGACATTGCAGCTACTTCTGGGGTGAGGTGGCAGAATAAAGGAGATGTCATTGCAGAGAACAGAGTTAAAAATTCCCATGGTAGCTTTAGCATCAATGCTGAGCAAATGAATTTCAGTTTCCCACTAAGACTATGATAATTTGATTCAATAGATAAAAAACAGGTTTGTTTTTTTTTTATTTAAATCATAAGTCAGGTGTGTAACTCTTCCCACTTGCACCACTCTGTATTTGGTAGGTCTCCACCACTTCTCAGGAGCTGCTCATTTAAGAAAGGATGGTGACAAAAGGATATTAGACCAAATACCCAGTCCCACTAAATTTCTTCTAATGGGAGGCACAACCCAGTATTCAGCTCAATACCTCAAAACTCTGTAACACCGTGAGGACTCTAAATAAGGACATTTTGGATTTGCAATTAACATTTTTAGCCCTACAATGTTGTCACTTCAGAGTCATAATTTTCTGTCATTAACTTTTTGCATGTCTGTCTTCTTGCTATACCCACATAGCACTGGGAGGACTGTCCCATTTTACTTCAGACACTGAAGAGAAGCAAAAAACAAATGTAACCAAAGCTGCACAAATGCTGAATGTTAAGTCTCTGCCAGAGAGATGAAAGTCTTTATCTCATGGTTAAGATTTCTGCTCAAGTAACAGAAAATAACACTTTTAGAACAGACTTTGCATTTATATAAAAAAGGAGAGTATTAAAAAAACCCATACATAACCCAGAAAATAAGGTAAAACTCATTTATGTCTCATAAAATACATGATTAACCATAGTTAACCATTAATTCAGCTGCACTGCATTAGAACTACTATTCAAAGTTGGAAAGCATTTAATATTATATATTGCTGCTGCTCAGCCTAAATTGTTTTGGGTTGTTGGTTTTTTTTTTTGTCCCCTTTAAATGTACACAATATTACAAATTTAATTTTAAGCTGTTTGAATCAGTCTGTAAAAAAGATTTGATTATACCTGAGTGTTCTGGCCCCAGTTTTTCCATATCTCAGTAATCTTGGCGGTAATTGGCTGATTAGCTCCCTCACACTCCATCTCTGCCTCAGTTTCCATGGTAATGTTACAGGAGCTATTATAGATGAGAACTTCATCTCTTTCCACTTTAGGGCTGAAACGAGAAGGGAGGTTAAATGGGGTGTCATCAATCTTAATGAAATGCAATTATTTTTACTCTTATTAATCATTGCAAGCCATTAGCTTGTGGCAACTCCTGGCCACCATTTGTCAAACTTTGCAAATTTCTGTAATTTTGTTTCCATTCTTTTATTGTTTATTTGTTTTCCCCCCCTTTATCTGCACACACTCAGGATGAAAATACATGCAGTAAATATCTTTCAGTGATGCCTTCCTGCTTCACCAAACTATTAGAAACAGTAGCAAATGCCATTCTAGGACCACAGCAGAAAGAAAAGTGCAGACAACAGCGAGGGAATCAGCAGTGTTAGGATCAAAGATGGACTCCTACATGGAGTAGGGTTTGTTCATGTCTCCCCCCTCCCCATCTTACTCACACTTAGCAAGAGGGAATGAATAACTTGGAAGCTCCCTAGGGCAAGTGGAGAAATTGGAAAAACCACACAACTGGCTAACTGGTCCCTAATTCCAACTGTGAAAAAATGAGCTCATTTAGGGGTTCCAATTCCTGCTACCCAGCTGATTGCAATGATGCTTTGTTGCTAGCATTGGAACATTAACTTAGTAAATTAATTAAACTTACTTAACAGCCCAGACTAAGCAGATTCGATATATGTGCCAGTTATACTAACAGACATTTGCTTCGAAGCCTCCCCTTGTGTAGGGGGAAGAAGCAATAGAAAAGGTGGTGGGGAGTAAGTTTTTTTTCCTTGGTCTTGCTGCTGACAGCTGCTGACTTTGGTGGTGTTTCCTTATGGAGAGCTATAGGATCCAACATCCCTCAAAACAAGGAGAAAACATCTAGATTTACTTCTACAGGTTTTGGATCAGGATAGGATTGTCCAGTGTCACTTTTCATACTTTCTTTGGCCATTGCTCCTTCTTCCTCCACTCCCCACCCCGCCATCAGACACACACTTGGAACTTGTGGGAAGGGGAGCGGAAAGGAGGTGAATTATGGCAACACCGACATAGCTCAGAAATTACACCACTTTTCTGAATAGCTAAGAACAGAGTTCATAATGTGATTTACACAACAAAACAGAGGATCCTGTAAGTAATACCAAGATTTTCAAAGGTCTTCAGGATCCTGAAAGGCCCATATACATCATTTTCTAAAGTGTCAAAGTCAGGAGCCTAAGTTCTACCAAAATTGACCCAATTGGAAAGGCAACACTCAGAGCTTTGCTGGGAGCATAACTATCAGGATGGTTTGATGAACCTGAATTTTTCAAACTATGTTGAATGTGGCAGGTCACTGCAGAAACAAAGATTTGCTCTGACAGTGCATTTGGGGGTGAGACGACAACAGGATTTGTTTTGTTGCCCTCTTTCAGGGTTAAAGTGTTCAAGGCAGCAGACACATTAGAACCTACAAAAAAATCCCCAAATAACCAAAAATCTTCTGCAAGTAGCTGAAGCTTTTTAACAGTCAGGTTTTATTTCTATATTTAAATGAACCTTTCCCTCTGCTGTATCAATAATCAAAAGCCAGCCGTAGGGAACTGCGCTTGCTTTTGATAGCGACACTTTGAGAACTGCTCTTGTCCTGTACAATAATTCAATGGACTGGGATATCTTTCAAGACTACATAGTACTTCTTTTAAAATGCTACAAGAAAAAGCTGCATCTTTTAAATAACCAACTGTTCTAAAGGCAGAAGAGGGTTGTTGTTGGCTAGATGAAGGGCATGGGCCCAATTTGCCAGGTGCTGAAGTTAGTGCAAAGACCTTTGAGTGGTTGTTCACATCTGTTTTAACAAAAGTTAACAAGTTTTGCTGGTAGGCAAAGAGCCAATTCCTCCCTGTCCTCTAGTAACTGCATCCCAAAACCCTGATGCTGGCAAACTGTTAATGAATTACTGTGTTTATAGGAAACTCAAAAAAAAAAAAGAAGGGATCACTTATTAAAGGGAATTCAGGGATGTATCTTGGTACCTGTGTTGTTAATGGCAAGATTTGCATCTCTTCAGGAATTCCCAAAAAAAGTTAATTTCTAGTTTGAACATTTTCATTTTCTAACACTTTGATAAAATTCCAGTATTATTTTTCCATTACTAAAGTAATTCTTTTGAAATTAGAAAAGAATTGTCTTCAAAACTTCTGTAATAGATATCTGGATTATTTCAAACTCTCTCTTCTTCTATTTCTCCCCAGATTTTTCAGATCAGGAAACACTTGAAATAAAATTATTTTCTTTGCCTCTGCTCCCCTTCAGCTAGAACCAGTTTAGAAATAGATTCACTGGAAAAAAAACCACATCAGTACATCAGGAAATTCCTCAGTAGCCTAAGTTTTAATTTCTAAATACTAAATACTAAACAAGCATGAGCACAATAGTGGGAAAAGTTAATGACAATAACAAAGAGGCTAAAAATATTTGGAAGAACAGGAAAATATTTTTAAAATGTTCATAAATATGATTCAGAAATATCTCCATGATAGGATTCCATGAAGGAATGGTAAACCCTGTCTCTAGGACATTTACAATTAAATGGGATAACAAGGAAGCAGTCAGCAAATAGACTTAACATGACTTTTCCTCCACAGTACCTGCCCAAACAAAGAAAAGGAGCAAGAAGTAAAACAACTGTAGGAAGACACTCATTGCAGGTGAATTTTTATCAGTAAAGAGCTGAGAAAAAAATTGATGGAAAAGCCAAAGAGACAAATATTGGGGTACCCCGTTTCTCTCAAGTTTGTAGGTTACTTGGTTTGTTGTTACACTGGTGTAAACAAAAGGAAAGCAAAGTTCAGCTAGACAAGACAAAGTTCCTGAATTTCTTGTTTTCACACAAGTCATTCTGGGAGTAATAGAACTGATGAAACTAGTTTCATTTCAGGATTATTTGTTTTGCCAGCTAAATCTCCCTACTCTTATCTCCCTCAACAAAACCACTCTCCTCATCTCCTAGGAGATTATATTAGTGATGCACAATGTGACTTTGGACACATCAGTTGGCCAGTGGTACAAATGTGATGTTTGACCTGCAGTTTGCTGGCAAACCACGGGAAAATAATTTCTTTCTGCCTAACACAGATTTTCTCAAAACTGACAAGAATTTCATAATTCTTAAGACGTCCATTCCTTATGAAACCCATGTCAAATTAATCAGCTCAAAATGTGGTAGGAAGGAAATGACAGACTGACAGGCAGATGCTGTAAATGTGTAATTTGTTTTTTTTTCTTTAAAAAGAGAAATAAATTATTACTTTAAAAAAATAAAATATTGTACAACTTGTGCCTGGATGGCTTTGTTCAGCAAAGGCCATTTGATTTTCTTCCCTCAACACAGGACATCTGAGCTCCTTCTCATGACTCACAATGCCAGCTGTGACTTAAGGACCATATAAAGATGAGGACCAAATATTTGCAGCTCCATTGAAATACCTGGACAGCAGCATGATGGCCAGGAATGGGTTCATCATGTACAGCAGATCATGGGCAACACACTGAGGTGGTGTTCTAATTCTCTATTTGGTTAGTGTCTTTTGGAGAGTTTTGCTCATCTGTTTATTACTTGATTCAGACCTCCCTCTCACTCCTAGAAATAAATGCTCTGCAGGTATAAATCCCCACCGCTCCATTAAAGGCAACAGTACCAACTTATACTCCTGGGCAACTTGGCCTTGGATTTTCAAAGCCTGAGCCTTGAATAAGGGTCTGAGCATCCTTGCTGAGTAAATATTTCACAGCCTGCTGAATTTTCTCTGTGACTTTTTACTCATGAAACTGCTTGGAGAGAGGAAGGGGGGAGGAGAAGAGAAAAAAAAAGAGACTTCTGCTTTTCATAATGCCTAATCTTTTTCCCCATTGGCATCCACCAGATGTTGCTTTGGATCAGAAGATAAATATTAAAACCTAAGAAGGAACAAAGCAGGCTGTTTACGAGATGGATTTTCTGATGTCTCTCAAATACTTTAAAAAGATGGAAGGAAAGGAGGGGGGACTAGAGATGCTTTGATAGACACAAGGAATGAATTTCACAACCCAGCGGAGCTCTCTAGTGGTCTTGAGGCTAAATTGCTCTATTGGCATCAATTTAAGAATTAAAAATTTGCTCCTTCAGCCCATTATTTGTCAGGAGGCAATCCTGCAAAAGGTGGAATACCTTCTAGAGGATGTTGCTCATGGATGGAACCACTCAGCTGTTGGAAAGACATAGCACTAACCTGGCAAAGAGTCCAACAAAATGCCTCTGGGGCGTGTTGATGTCCTTCTGGTGCCACTGAGGTGGGCTGTCCTCACAGACATACAGATAAGACACAGATCCTCTCTGGCGATAGGAACCCACCATAACTTGGACATCACATTCAATGAAGGTGGCTCTGTCTCCTCGGCAGTCAACAGAAGAAGGTGTCAGGCCACAGAGAATGGCCAAAGAAGCTGTAAAGACAGGAGAGGAAAAAAAAAATAAACCAAAGCATCCTACCTGCCACTGAAATTAAGGACATTTTAAGCTACTGACAGTTGTCATTGTGGATTCCTAATGTGCATGTCCCAACCTCCCTTTTGGAGCATCATTTTTGAGGATGGGTAGGTCTCCATGCAACTCCTTCAGCAACTCCTTCAACCTCTTTTGCTTTGTGTAAGCAAGAATTTAAAATCCTTTGTGAGATGAGTGTCAGGATAGACCATCACCAGCAATTGGGATCCTATTTCTCTGTCCAGGAGGAGGTGCCATAAGTGATTAAATATGAGCATGAACAATTCTTCTGGGGAAGACAGACCATGGTTTACTGATCAGGCACAAGGCATAACCCTTTTACCAGGGAGATGTGACAACTTAATATCTATCACAACTTTGCAATCCAGAAACAGCATTCATGGAAGCATTACCACAGCTTGGAAGGCTTCTGGAATCTTGTGTGAACCATCATCTCCCACCTTGCTTTGCACCTGGTCTGAGTTTGACTCCATAGGAGGTGTAATGAGAGCAGCTGCTTTGCTTTGAGGTGTATTTAAGGAACAAGTGGTATGAACAAAATTAGGTTCTCTTATTCTAAACCCAGACAAAAACCTTAAAAGAAAAGAAAAAATAAATGATGAAGTGTCACTGAAGTTCAGATCAGTTGAAATGTTTTGTTTTGATAATTTAAAATATTAATACTTTAAGCATTAAACCATGCCAGAGTCAAAAATGTTTCTCTCAAAACCCTGAACTTATATAGATTTCTGGAGAATTTTCATTAACCTTGAACTAATCAAACAGTTGTAATGAACTCCTGAAATGGTCTGTGAACAATATTACAGTCTGTGCTATAGTATCTAAGAGTGTTCTTCAAGTATCAGAAATGCAATTGATGGAAAATTATCAATAAAGGATTTCTGTTATTGTTGTTGTTTGCTTTTTTAAGTTCAAGTTTGTTCAAAAAGGTAGGGTTTTTTTTGTGGGGAAAGTGTCATTGCCAATTAATGTCTCAGCTCCTAAGCAATTCTGAAAATGAGTTCTGAAATGGTAAAAACATGAAAATGCTGCATTTTCTATGTTAAAAGATTTAGCACTTTTTGCTAAAAATTATTTTTTCATATGGAATGTTTTTGAGAAGTTTATATCTGCTTAATGTTTAAGGTGGTTTTTGAAATATTAAAACATAGCATGTCATCTGCTCTCAACTTCAGGGAGAGTGCTCACAATTTTTCAGTATTTTTCTTCTCTGGATTTAGAATAAGAAAAAACTTAACATCTTCACAAATTTTACAATATACTTAATCTCTTTCCTTCCCTGAATCCAGTGACAATTCTCTTGCTCAGCGTCCATTCAAACACAGTCAGACACAATCCCTGCCTCGAAGACCTACATATAAACATGAGAGAGACAAGTAATAGACAGAGAAGCCTAAAGGGATGATGGCACCATGCCTATATTTTGCTTTTATTGTCCAAAAATTATGTCTAAGCCACCTCAGGTGTTCTATAGTTCCCACAGAAGCCTTGTGTCTCCCTTGAGGACAGGCTGTTATTCCAAGGGCATTTTAAGTGGCACTAGATAGCTGTCTTTTGGCAAATAAACACCATCCAAGAGGGCTAAATGCTACAAAGAACTTGTCTTCACAACAACTTGCAGCAGAACTAATTTATTACAGAAATTTTCTTGTGTGCCTTTTTTTTTTTTCAGACAGTAAGAGCCTGAGAACTTCTCAAAATTAGCAAAGGTAAAGGACAAGCAGTAATGACACTGCCTTTTCCTTCCTCCACACACCCACAACTGCTCTATGGACAGAAGAATTTGTTCCCCTTTTGTTACAGGGTATGACAGCTCCTTCTGCTTTCTTATTCTATTCTACTAGTGACAAAAAAGGCTGTGATAAACTCAGATGTGTATGTGAAGAACGTACAGCTACCTTAGATTAATAACCAGCTAGAGCAATATTAGAGAAAGAAGAGGAGAGGAGAGGAGAGGAGAGGAGAGGAGAGGAGAGGAGAGGAGAGGGGAGGGGAGGGGAGGGGAGGGGAGGAG
>JANHGN010021827.1:27314-85591 GCA_024605025.1 Megaceryle maxima | reverse complement strand
AAAAAGAAAGTCTTTATTTTTTTTTTTTTTTAAATAACAACTCATTGTTAATTGGAAGTAGTTTTATGTTCTCCCTCACTAGTGTTTTCTTCTTACTCTGTGCTGGACTGGAGTTGTGAATGTGACTTGTGAGAGCAGAGGATAAGTTGTCTTCATTTCTAGAAGCTGTCCTTGGCTGTTGCCGTAGGGTTCACCACCTTGGCCCCGCGCAAGGATTTATTCTGGATTGTGGTGGGAGCACCAACCTCATACAAAGGGAGCAGGTCACCCTGCACAGTGTTGGAGTGTGGGCATCATGGGATGCAGAAAATTTGGTTGACAGACAATTAAGTAAATGTCAAAGCTGGTATTTGCTGAGAGGGTGAGGAAGAATTGCACTTGACTTCTGGGCACAAAAAAAAATGTATTGTTGGGGTTTTTATGCAGTAAGCATTTTCCTGACCCATGTATTGGCTGTCTGAGTGGGATGGCTACGTGCAGGGACAGATTTCTTTGCTTGTTTTATGAAGTTAATGGAGAAGTTGGGGTTAGTATGGGGAAGAGAAGGAAGTTTAGTAAAAGCCTCTAGGGTAATAGCCTCTATTTAAATGCTGATTGTTTTGCACGTCTCACTGATTTCTCCCATTTCTTTCTCTATTTCCTTCTCAAACCTGTTGACTTTAAATGAGGTCATCCAGGTAGCGTGAGAGTTGTCAGTATTTGCTGCTGTCTGTGCTTGGCCTTTTAGGGTAGTCCGGCAAAATCATGTGTTAGTTGTGATCACAATGTGGTAAGCATTTTGTTCTGCTTTCTTTTTAAGTGTTGAAGCTTGTAATACTGAGAAACTGAGTAACTGTATTTGAAGTTTCTTTCTAACCTGTAAGGATTTAAGTGTGATCACATTAGCAGCTGAATTGAAAGGAAGGTTGTTACATTCTGGTTATGATTAGTCCCTTTATTTTCCTGTGCTGTGATTGTGCTGGATATTGAAAACTAAATACTCATTTTTTTTCCTCATCTTCTGAACTTCAAAAGCATTTTGTTGATTTAATTTCTAATATGCCAAGCTGAGGAGATACCATTTTATGTCTGCCACTACTCCACTGATGCATTTCTCAAAACAACCCCTATAAAACATACAGATACACTTTTTTCTGCTTAAGGTGGAATAAAGCTCTTCATCTGACAATCACAATATAATGGTGAAAATAAAATTCATGGAAGATGGTGAGCAGGGACAGCGTCAGCTCTTGTCACACAGGGCATGGTGTAGACCACGGTGCCAAGACTTACCACCCAAACCTGCCATTCTGTCACTCAAAAGATGAGGAGGATCCCCAGCGCCCAGTGTGAGGGATCCTGCCCAAGGATAACAGGACTGTCTCTGGGAGATGTTTGGAGAGTCTCAGGGAAGAAGCACCTTGCTGGAGAGCGGTCACACTGTTTGCCCTTCTCAGCACAAAACCAGCAGTGGGGCTGCTTCCTTCAAAGAGAATGGATGATCAGTCTCGGCATGACTGTGCTATGATTTGGTTTAGCTGGTATTTGGTTTTTTTCCTTTAAAAAGCAACCCAAACCAATCCAACCTTTCCTTTTGTGCTCATCAATTACAGTTGTCACTTTAGCCTGCTCTTAGTTCTGTTTCAGCACATGTAACCCATGAATCATGATTTGCCTTCTAGACAATCAACTTTTTAAATGATAATATTAGAAGAGGAATTCAGAATTACTACGATGACTTAGACTTCAAGAACATCATGGATTCTGTTCAGAAGCAGGTTTGATTTTTTAATTTTTTTTTTTTTTCTCCTGGGACTAATTTAGTGCCGAGGTGCAGTATGCCCTCAGTGACAGCTTTGAGTTTTCCAGTGATGTGATAATCAAATTCTTATTTGAAATCTCATCTGTCATGTGTTCTGGCATTGCTGCGGTCAGGGCTCCTCCAGCATCCCAGATGCCATCTGAAGGCCTCTAAATCACTGCAAGGAAGAGGGGGCAAAATGCAGCCTTGGTAGGTGTGATTTGGATCGAGGCAAGATCCTGTAAACATGTAGATATTATGGGGCACCACAGCCAGATTGAGACAAATTCAGCCTGAATTTCACCCAAGTTCTTGTTCTCAGCACTTCTGCTAGCTGGTCCAAGACAGACGTTCAAAAGTATCTTGTTAACAGGAGGCACCGGATAAAGAGAAATTAGGTGGCAATTAGGGTGTTTGATCTCGGGCTGTTGTATTTTCACTCAAGGGCACATAGCAAGCTCTTTAACAAGGTTCTATTCAAAGGTAATGCCCATGGAAATGCATATACCTGTAATTAAAATTAAGAAATTATGTTGAGCCCAGATGAGCATTACTTAATGACACGTGTAGTTGGCTCATGGCCTTTTTTTTTCTATAAGGCTGGTGTGTTGAAATATTTATTGGATTATTGAAGAGTTCTGCCATCAGTTCAGAGACTATAGAAGAAGCAGAAAATGCTCAGAGATGTGATGTCAGGGTCCATGTGATGTCAGTGACCATGCCAAATAATGATTAAAAAAATAAAAGTTAACTTAGGAAGTAATATGTATATTTTATGACATCATTATGGAGATGGCAGCCTGCTTAGAAAAACAAAGTTAGCATGGAAAGTCTGTCAAAAGCAAACTATCCTGAGGAAATTCTGTCATTAGACTTTGCAATGCTTTAAAGTTTCCATGCACTGCCCTAAATTATATATATGTACAGCGAATATATTTTAGTGATTAAATAAACTTCTCTTCATTTAAAATATACAGTGAATATTTATATAAAATCAGTGCAAACTTACAGTATTTGTTTGCCAGATTTCAGTTCTGCTATGTTGCATCCAAAATGTTTTGGTGAGATTATTTTTACGCCTTATAGCAACACTTTTGTCTTTTAGACTCATTTAGAAATGTAGTCACGATCCATAAAATAAAAATTGAAGTACGTTATAACTCGAGATGGAGTGAATGTCAAAACATTGTGTAATGATGTTCATGCCTGTAAAGATAATTTTTCACCTCAGACAAGATGGGAGGTGGAATTTAGCACCGAATACTTTGCTCTGGCACCTTGGGTAGTAGCTTGATGAGTGACAGAGGAACGCTACCCCTATCTTTAATTCTTTTCGGTTGTATCTATCATGTACATTCATATGTGCTTTGCTCATAAAATGACAGAATTGCTGGGTAGCTCAGTGCTCTTAAAGTCATTGTATTCTTACTTTGTTTTGCACTCATAGAATAGTTCTTGTTAAGCTACAATTTTTAAATTTTTTTTCCCTTCACCATTTGTGTTGCTTTTTCCAGTTTAAGTGCTGTGGTGGGGAAGATTTCAGAGATTGGTCACAAAACGTGTACCACGACTGTGCGGCGCCAGGACCACTGGCCTGCGGGGTGCCTTACACTTGCTGCGTCACCAATAAGGTAAGTCCTGGCATCTCGGCATCGCTGCTCTCAGCCAGGTCACCAGTATTTGCTTTAGAAGGTACCTTACTTGAGAAAACTGGGGAAGAAGCAAAGGAAAATGAGTCCCTCCCAAAAGCGGCAGCTATGCATCCGTGGGTCTGGTCAAGTTGGAAAGGAGAAAATGGTGAATTAGATGTGTTGGCTTTTGTCTGTCTTACTGTCCTGCTACAGAGTCCTAGAAATGCAGGAGGGATCTTGGGACCTTCTTTAACCTCGTGACTTGCCCATACCAGGGCTGCTTAAAATTGAGTTTTGCTGGTGTTTTCCACAGGGTTTGCTGCTCCAGCTTTGCCAGGAAGCCTGTGCCCCGATTGCTTCTGTGGAAGGGGGGTTGGAGTGATGTGCACCAGCTGCTGTGTGAATTAAAAACCAAACAGAATGACCCCGTCATCCAGAAAAATCCAGAAATGTGAGCAAATGTGGTCAGCACGTCCTTGTGGGTGCAGGTCTCAGCTGAAGCTGCTGCCCTGCCCTACCCCTATCCTTGAAAACTGCCCACCTTGCCACCCTGTAAAATCCTCCCTAGAAAGATGTCCTGTCAGCTGGATCCCGGACCGGTTCTTCAGTCTATGATGAACTGGTATTAACTGGTGCTGGCACCACTAGGAGCTAAGTTCCATGTGAATGTGTTTTATATAAATTTTAGCAGTTTGAATTCCTCACTCTTCATTTGAGGGATAGATGTCACATGAAATTTGATAAAGAACTATTCCTCAGCTTAAAACCAGTGTGGGCAATCCCTGCCTCACTGGGTTTTGGTCTTTGGTCTGAACGTGAGACAACGATTGCGTATGTGTAAGAGCAGACGCCTCAGAGCTCATGATGGAGAGCTTATTGGTGCCTGTTATTTGCTGCCCTTTCAATGTCTGCCTTGAGGATGGCTGTTTAATTAAATAAAAAAATAAAAGGGGGCAAATAGATGCAATAATTGTGTCAGTAACCCTGCTAGGTGTTGCTGAGAAATCTGTATAATAGGAACGTGTTTCTTACGAATATTTACATATTTTTTGTGTGTGTGAGAAAGAGTCTGTTTAAATCTGCTCTGAGCTTTGATTTGTTTACAGAAACCAAAGCTAAACAGTTAGGCTTTAAGTCTTAAGTGTTGGAGAATAAGAAAGTCCTATATATGAAAATAGCATCTGCCAAGCCACAGCTGTAGTGAGCAGAAGAGCTCAGGATTTTTCCCTCTGTGGTAAAGGAAGATAGAGCTGGCTAATAAAGAGCAGTTTGGCTTTTTAGTGGTCATTCAAAATACCACTTGGTTTTCTGTAGCTCTCACTTCTCTGTTGAGGTCTGATTTTAAATGTTAGCTGATGTGTGTGGAAATAGAGCAGTGCTGTGAAGACGAAGCACTGCAATTACCGGTGACTAATAACCCCAGGTACCATTCCAGCCACGGCACAAATAATCAGAAGTGAATTTCAAAGGCAACCTGTCTAGCTCTAGAATAAAAACTTCTCTGAGGAAAATGGGGAGTATATTAATCCATGTGCTGCATTGGCAGCTGCAGAGGGGGATGAGACTGCTTGAAGCCTAAAGGGAGCCTGCAGCCTAAAGGGAGCCTGCAAAGTGTAGAGCTCAGGAAACAATCAAAAGGTGGGAGAAACTCCAAAATAACAAGCAAACTTAATATTTAAAGGTAGGCTGCTCAGCAAGGTGCTGCAGTAGGCTAGAGCTTGTGGCTTTGCCATGCAGAGATGGCATTGATGATCCTGGTGAAGACGAAGCAGCATGAACATGGCCTTGGCAGGATGACACTCACACTGTGACTGCATGGCTGGCTGCCTCAGAAAAAAAAAAAAAAAACAAACCAGCCGGAAGATGCATAAATCTTGTATGTTTGACAAATGCTTCCAAATACAGGCTGGTTTCTGTCCTGGAAGACTGCAGATACAGTTTGTGATTACTCATTCGCTTTGTAGTCATGGAAAACTCCTGCTAGCATTGGAGGTTGGATTCTGATCCTCTACAAAAGCCTTCTGCTAACACGAGCTGGGCTCATCCAGAGGGGGAATCTGGAGGGACTGCTTTTTAGTTGAAGTAGTTATTGAAGACTTATATGAGTGTAGCGGATAAAAATTAGTCTCCAAGTGCCTGTAAACCTTTGTTTCTAATGCATTTATCTTGGTTGCTTACATCTTCTTGTGCCCCCGTGTCCTGTTAGCAAATGCTGTGTTTAAAATTACATGATATGACTGTGCTCCTTGCGGTCATGTATTTCAGCAGTGGCTGTGTGTTTGTTGATTAGGGTCAAGCACTTTGGAAACATGAAATAGCTCACAGCAGACACAGCAATATGCTGATGCCTGGTATTGCAAACTTTTGACTTCCCAAGAGTGTTTATTACCTGTGGCTGGTAGATGGTAACCCTCACATTTCCACCTCAGACCCATAAAATAGTCAGCGGGGTTATTTTGCAATACACCCAACCGTGTTTGTCAGCTGGTTTTGTGTTCAAGGTCAGAGCCCAGCTTTCTGGGGGCTTAAAAAAAACCTGACCCTGGCTGGTGTTTCTGCCATTTTGTAACATCCATCTTCCTTCCATCTTTTGCAAACATTCCTCTTCCTTCTTGGTGAGGTGACCTGTGAACCCCCAGTGACCACTCGGAGGCCACCAGCATCTCATTTCTACGTCTTGTCTTAACTTTGGGGGAGGTTATATCAATACAGTAGTTTGTTCAGCCTTACTTTCTTCTTTTGCATATTCTTATTTTCTTCCACGTCTTTGGCTTTGTTCATCTCTTCCTTTGATGCCGGTGTGCTTTACATTTGCTGATGTGTATGTAAAAGGATGGTGTTTTCAGGTTAGCTTTGCCAGGCCAGGTAGAGCTTTGGGACCCAAATGAATGATGAAATGGCTGCAGAAAATGCGTTAGTAATCTGTGATGAATGGATGCAACCACTCGGTCTTTTTTACATATATGAATTTTATATTCATACATGTAACGACACGTTATAACAGATTTGGTCTTGTAAAATAAGCATGTAAGCATTCATAGCATTGAACAGTTTGTGAGGGTTAGATATTTCTGGGCTTAAATTTGTTATCGTGATGGCATGATGGCCATGTTAACCCTTGGTTTTCTTAATAAAATATGTTAAGTTATTAAGGCCTTAAAATTAAAACCAGCTGTTTGTTCTGTAGAAACAGCTGGGGCATTCAGCTTTGTCCTCTCTGGCTTTGCTTTCTGACACCACGCGGGTTTTTCTGGATAGATATGGTTCAAGTGTCTTCTGTTGTGACACACTGGCAGTACCGATTTCTCTAAAATCATGTAGAGCTCTATCTAAATCTGACCCTAGGGCTGCTGGAATAAATCGATGTTGCACTGGGAGGTAGCCCTGTTGTTGCTTTTGCATGAGTTGGGTGACCGCAAGAAGAGTAAAAATTTTTTTTTTTCTGATGTTTGTTTTCTGCTAAGTTTATATTTGTTGTTTTCTCTTCAGACAGGCATTATCAACACTATGTGTGGATACAAAACCATTGACAAAGAGGTAATGTAACCAGTGTCCCTGTGTTGTGGCAAGGGGTGGTGCTTTGCTGTGTTGTTTTGGTCAGTTATAAAATTGTCTGCTGCATGCTTAAATCTACCAAACACTTCAATCAGAAATTAAAATTCTTTTATTTGGAATAGCTGTCATGTATCAACAAAACTAATCTTGTCTGATGGTGTTTTCTTCCCTTCTTTGTATCTTCCACAATTCCTTGTTTGAGGTGCAGGAAGCATGTCTTCCCAAAGCTCATTCCCCTTACACTAATTGCATAATGAATGCAAACAAAGCGGCTTTGGTACTTGTAAGTAGTGACTTGAGTTGGGGAAAGCTTTTAACACTTAAAAGCCAAAGTTTCACATTGAATAAAACCAGTTTTGCTAAAGCCAACTTAGCTGTTCCTACGTATTTTATATTCCAGTAGTGGGTGTTTTATCTTTAAGCCTGTACTAGTTATTCCTGGAATAGGAGTGGGACTCACCAGGTTGTGTTGGTAGCCCTCTCCTCCCTCCAGGAGTGGTATGGGGCCTGCTTCAGTCTTCCCTCTTGGGAGTAGCCCCAGTAACTCCAGAGTACAGACTGCTGGCTCAAGGCACTAATTGTGGAGCGATTAAGGAGGAAAATCAGTAATTGGATCTGCCGTGAATTCTCCACTCCTGGGTTTGGAGTGCTGGTGCAGGGGGTTGGTCTGAGGAAGCCCCTCTCCCCAGCTCATTTGAGGCACTTGGTGCACAATGCTAGCCTCAGTTGTTGGTTTTTGGGATTACTGGTTATCTTTATGTATGACCTGTCTTCATTTAGATTCATTGATTTATGGCTTAATCACCTAAACACCCCAGCCTGGCTCTAACACCCGAAGCACTCAAGCATATGCTCAACTTTACCCCATTCATCTGCTTAGGACTCTTTGCAGCCTCAAGTGCTTTCTATATTATGGGTTGGGGTCACAGTGCAGAGCAGCTTGCAGGGCTGAAGCTGAAATCCTCTTGTTCCTGCCCTTTTTAGAGTCTATTGCAAAGCACTTTCCACAGTTTTTTTTTTTTTTTGCTGCTGTACTTTCAACTTGGAAGCAGAGATAAAAGCTAAAGAAAGACTGCTCCTACTTTCCAAGCAGTCTAGAATGAGAATCAGATGCTTTTCTTTTTATAAAAACAGTTGGGGGGGAGGGGAGAAAGGTTTAAAAAAATTAAAATCACTTGTTCAGCTGTGGAACAACATAAAGACAGACGGAAGAATTAGTGATGAGGTCTCTGTTAAATTCAGTGAGTTTAAAGAGATGTGAAGGAGGATTGAATTTGCCTCCCTGAATTTTGATTTCTCACGTGTTAACTGTGTCATAGACCAGTGTAACTGCCTGTTTGAAGGATTGCTCTGTTATTTTGCAGCGCCTGAGTGTTCAGCATGTTATACATGTCCGTGGATGCACGAATGCGGTGCTTATTTGGTTTTTGGACAATTACAGCATCATGGCCGGTGTGCTGCTCGGCATATTGCTACCCCAGGTAAGAAGGGGACAGTGTGTTAGCCATTAAAGGGAGTATCTGCTGCTGTGGTATGTGAAATCCCATTGGATTATAATTATCATTTTTTATTTAAATGTAACGTAACTAATAAGCTGAGGTGGCTTTCCCGTAACTGAGTAGCATTATTGTGATGCATTGCAGGATTTGCTGGGCTAATTTGGTTTTGTTTGGGGTTTTTTGAGTCCTCTCCTCCCCTTGGTTGCATCCACTAACACTTTCCCATGCTCCAACACACAGGGGTGGTGGTAATTCCTATGCTGTGTCAGCTCTTCACAAAAAATGATCCATTTATTACCCCTATTTGCAAAGAATAATAACAGTGGGAGTTTATGGCTGTATATATACCATGTACCTGCCTGTATATCCAATGTATGTCCACACAATTGATAAAAACTGCTGCAAGAAGCATTAGACAAGCAGCGTTTGATCTCTGACTAGAGATGCCCCTTTCTTTTGCAGTTCCTGGGAGTATTGTTGTCCTTGCTTTACATCACTCGGGTGGAAGATATCATCACCGAGCACAAGCTGAGCGAAAGGCTGTTTGAAGAAGTGCAGCAGAGATCTGCCTCTGAGTTTGCTGGAGCTGGCTGCTGCATGTGTTACCCAGGGTGACTTCAGAATCCTCAAATACAGGGTTGTTTTTTGTTTGGCCAAAATTCACCTGTTCTGGTTTCTGCTGGCTATTACAGACTGCGGGTGTAAGAACCCAGCAGAGTGGTGGTAGGTCGGCCACATGCCAATACCTCTGTAGCCTTGTTGCTCTCTGTGTGTCTAACCAGACACAACAGAAGGCTCCCTCCCCGCTGCCGACGCTGCTGCTGCAGTGTCCTGATGCTGCTTGTGGATCTTTAAATCTTTTTGGAATGATTGCTGAGTGACACGCGGGTGGGAAAACTGTTGTGGGAAGATTTGAAGGTTGATTTCAAGAAAAAGCCTTTGCTTCTTGGGATGTCATATTTAAATGTTTGTCCTTTCCGACTTTCTTCTTCCAAAAAAAGATTTCTTACAGATCTACGTGGTGAATATTAAACATGTGTTTAATGAATTTTTTATGCTAATGTTGATGAATTTACTGATGATAATGGATGTGATGCTGGAATGCTTTCATTGCTCAGTCTTTTGTGCCTTTTAAGAATGGGGCAAATGCCAGTGTCGAATCAGTCAGGTAATGCTTGATATATTTTTTTAATGCAATTTGTTACTGCCTGATTTTTGTACAAACTAATGGGACGTTCGAGTCTTGTATGTACTGTATTTTTCCTCTTTAGTAAATTAACTAGGTGATTTATTAATTTTTTTTTTCTTTTTTTGGTCTTCTGTCTGTTGAGATGTTTCTAAATTTTATTCTTGTCAAAATAAAAATAATAAGTTGTGGTTTGGGGTTTTTTTTAAAAAGAAGCACAAAGATTTTGTTTAAAATGCTTTTAATTTTCTTATCTAAGTTAAGCCTGTCCCTTAAAAGCTGAATCAAAAGGTAGAAATGCCTTGAGTTGTGATTCTGTCTGGGGTGCTGATGTGCCTGGGCTTTTGGCACTGGAGGTCTGTGCCTTGCTCCCTCCTCTTAGTGAATCAGAGGCAATCACTGGGAAGTCACTGAGAGCTCTGGGAGTTTTGTTGTTGCTGCTTTGTCCTGAGCATTTCCCTACAGCCACGCTTGCAGGCAGATTTTCATGATGCTTCAAATACACTCAGAGTAAGAACAGAGCAGCTTTGGGTTATATCCTGTCTTTGTGAATCTCTTCTTTTTGACACACTCCACTAAGCCACTCAGGGGAGTATCTGCTATTATTCTCTCCTTGCTGTTTTTGCCTTCTTTTTTTCTTGCCTTTTCTTAATTTTTAATCTTCTTGTCCTGGACGTGTTTTCTTTCTTCAAAACTCAGTGTTTGCTGCATAGGTTTACATCTGCACCAAGGATTTCTGAGGAAGCTTCACATGTTTCTAGGAGCCAAAAAGTGATGCATCCAGTTCTTCAGTGTTTCTGATGGTGTTATCAAGCCCATCATCCTCAGCATGAGGTTGTTTCCTACACAGCACACTCTAGCGTTGGGTCCCGCATATGGTTACATATCTAATTGCTCCATATCATTGTCATCTAAATTTTCACAGGCTCTGTTGGTAAGTTAAGAAGCAAGGTGTGTTTTCAGAGTGGGTTTGTGCACAAAGCGGGGAAGGGGGGAAAAGAGGAGGGGGTGTGCTCAGAGGACTGAGCTGACTACGGGTAAAAGACAGGAAGATTGAAAACAAAATTGGTTTATTGTGGAGAGTGGACTGGGAAGGTGGGAGGTCAAAGCGTCAGGAGCTGAGGTATCTACTAGAGGCAGCACCATGCCCTGGCCTTTAGTGAGGGGAGAATCATTCTCAAATCTGTGATGGCAGGAAGGCTGTAATAAATTGTAAAGGAGGGAATCACAGAATTGTTTAGGTTGGAAAGAATGACAAAGGTAATTTATCTTTCTTTACTAAAGTAAATGTAAATGTTGTGGTGGTTTGAAGTACAAGATATCCAGGAAAGCAGGACATGATGGATGAAGTGTGGTTAAAATTTGGGTTAAATGAAACGGGGAGAGTATTTGGCAATACCAGAGAGCAATTTTCCTTTAGCAAGGAAATTTGTGGGCTGTACTGAATTTTAAGTCATCCTCAGTGCTCTCTGACATACACAGGGTTTGGGGGAAGGTGAGGTTTACCTGCCAATCATGGACTAAAGGTATTACTTTGTTTAATAAATGATTGATTCAGATACTGTTGACCCTTCCAGTTACCTCAGATCTGAGAAAATGAACTCTTGGCTTCACAGGCCCATGCTGACTGGAGGGAAGGATGATGCTGATTAGGAGGCTGGAGGAAAGGGGCACAGTGGGTCTCTGCTCAGCTGCCTCCAGCTGCCTGAGCTGTGGGAGATGAGGGGGCGACTGCCATGGGGGTGTCAGTTTGCTCTTAAGCACGCAGCTTGGCTCTTCTCAGTGTGCCATACTGTGCCCTGTTAGTAGGCACATTTCTGAATGGGTTTTTAGTGTGCAGGAGGTGTTCTACGTGCTGTCGAGGAGCCGGTTTTATCCTGAGCCTCTGACCCTGCAGGGGTGTGCACCATCCTGCCTGGTTCATCTGCACAAGCGAGGTCTGGAGTGGATGTGGTGCAGTGTTAGTGAACCTGTGGCTCATCTCTGGCTGGTGCTCTACACACATCACTGACCCAACAGCCAGAGTTTTTTTAAATATGCACATCCCCGTGTCCACAAGCAAATCAGCCAGAAACGTGTGAAGGGCCAGACTCAAAATGTTTAGCATTTAGCTGTAAGTGAAAGCAGCAAAGCTAGCAAAGGTCATTTGGGTTTATTCAGGCAGCTGACGTGAAAGTGGATTTTAAAATAGGCTAAGAACGCTGATCTACTTCAATCCCTGCCTTCCTGGCACAAGCAGCCACATCTGGACCACTCCTAGCAGATGCATCCTTAACCTGCTTTTAAAAGTGCTCCTTGCCTGCTGTTTAGAAGACAGGTAACTGCAAAATCACAGAACTGCTACAGGACTTTTTTTTTTTTTTGTGCATGTAATTTTAAAGTGTTCCAACAACTGTGAGCTTCCCATGCCCTCTGAGTTTCCAGCTGCTCCTGTTGTTTCTGTGCTCCCTGTCTGCAAAAGTCACCCCCACTGGTCCTTGCTGCCCAGCTCCTGCCTTGCCTCTCTCCTGCCTTCATCTCAGAGCTTTCCTGCCTCTTGTGAGACAGCTCTAAGGAGCAGTCGTCTGTTCAACAGCCAGAAAACCAAAGGACTGCGACAACTCCTCTGAGCCAGCTGCCTGATGAACTGCTGGGCAGTGATACCCACTTTAACTGCCCTTCCTCCCCTGTGGGTTCAGGGAGTAGTGTCACTGCACCACTTCAGCAAGACACGGGTGTTCTGCACTGAGAGTCAAGCACCACTCAGATAGAAATAGAGATTTACATCTATATTTCAAGAAATTATAGGCCGTCTTGGCACAGCACTTGGGCAATGCGTGCTGGTGAGCTGAGGGCCTGGCTGAAGCATTGTGCACGGTGTGTATGCTGTACGATGATGTTACACAATAACAGTAATAACAGTAGTAGTGTAGTTCTGAGAAGCTCTCCCTCTGGTGGTGTGAGTTTGCCATACTGCAGGCTGTTAATTCAATCTCTGCTTGCAATGAATTCATACTTTGCTTCATGTGTCCATACAGCACCGGGGATTCTCTGGTGGCCTTGTCCCTGCCCTGCTTCAAGAAACCCCCTTGGACAGGCACAGCTTCCATGGGCTTTGTCCCTGACAAAGCTGGAAATCCCTCATTATCCCCAAACCCTCTGCAGCAATTAGCATCCGTACCTGAGGCAGAGATGGGCACTCAGGATAGGGCTGCACATTACAACCTGACCTGGAAAACCAGCCTCAGAGGTGGGATAAGATAATTTTCTCCTGATGGGGAAGAAAAAAAAAAAAAAAGGGGGGGTGTGTTTAAGATACAGAAAAACATTTTGCCATTTTGTAGATCTGTATTCCTAAGTCCCTTTTCTTCACTAGGACTTTCCAGTGCTCCTGACTTTTCTGTACAAGCTATTATTAAAAGGAGGTTGCGTGGGTTCAGGAATTGCTTTATTGTAAGAAATAAACTAATGGGTGTTCAGCCACAGAGTGAAGGTGCCTCCACTGCCCAAGACACTCTGGGCTCTGCTGGGCCAGCTTGCTTAGCTTAACCCCAAGCACAAGTGAAGTTGCCTTAGGTTTGCATCCCTGTTTGACACCTACACTTTTCTGGGGAGGGGGTAGAGAGGGTAGCACCTTCATTTGTGGTGATGAGAGCAAACCTGCTGCTAAACTTGTCAAAATTGCATTCTGTCCATCATGCTTCTTGCAACTGACCCAGCCTCAGTATGTTTTCACACTCAGGATGGGAGTACTGCTGTCATTTGGGTTCAGCTCCTAGTCTGAAGTCTGCCTCTGCAGCTATAAGGGCTAAAATTTTGCCTCTTTCAGCCACAAAAGCAACCCTCAGCAAAGGCAGCTGTTAAATCTCCTTGGGAAAGAGGGTGTTCTGCCCATTTCCAGCAGGTTCACTTGAAGGAGGCACTTTTTCTTCCATGGAAAGTTTTTAACTTGAGGAAGAGATGGAGGTAAGTGAAAGCTGTTGTCCTGGAGAGAGGAAGAGCTGGTATGCCTGGGATGTGTACAACAGGGCAAAGCTGCCTCATGCTTTTGGGCTCTGGGTTAGGGTTAAATTGGTGCTCAGCCCTCCCTGGAGATATCTTGGGGTTCAGCACCATGGGTGGGAGTCTTCCTGCCTGCAGCAGGTTTTGGAGATGAGGAGTCTTCATCCGGGGAAGCAGAAGGAGCTGCCGACGCTGGCTGAGCATCACTTGCTGCAGCACTCCTGTGATGCTCAGTGACCCTGCAGTGGGAACCACATAGGGGTTATCCCTTAGCTGGAGCAAAGCAGAGCAGCATTGTATCCTTCTGCTTGAGGCTACAGTTTGCTGGGTTAAAATATGCTTAGCAACACCATGGGGGGCTTGGAGGGTGCTGGCATAAACCTGCTGGCTGAAGGGCAGGAGTCAGGGGGGCAGTGGGCTGAAGTGTCAGGCTGGCAGGTGCCTGACCAAGGAAGGAGCAGCCTGTGAGGTCCCTGGAGCTACATGCAGGTACTGGCGAAGATATTAAGCTGCTGCAGAATACAGATTCTTAAGGAATTTTGCATGCAGGGCTTTGAATTGTCTGTTGCTTTTTTTCCAAATGTAACTGTTTTTTTCTACCAGGACAGCTGTCCCCTCCCCACCTTTCCCAGCGCAGGTGTCAAGTGCTCTCTAGTCCCATGCAACATGCTCCTTTGATGAGGTTGGGTAAGCACTAACTCAAAAACCTCCATGCCAGTGTTGGAAAATGTTTGTGCACCAGAGAAGTAGTGAAAAAGGTGCCTGAAGCTTGTCTGCAAGCTGTGGTGAGTCAACAAACATAGTTCTCTGGGGGAATAGCCAAGTCAATGGTGGAAGGGGAGAAGGTGCAGGTAAGAACATAAATGTAAGCTCTGAAAGCCTCAACCTTTCTGATAACAAGAGTAGGGGAGCCTGTAATGAGGTGTCCCTCAACCTGAGATCTTCGCAGATGGTGCTCGTGGTGAGTTTGGCAGCCATCACACTGGAATTATGTGTGTGTAATGCTGCTGTTGGAACATGCCTTTGCGTCTCCTGGGTCTTCTCCATGCCCTTTTCTTGGTGGTAAGGGGCTGTGCAAGCCTTCCTGGCTCATCTCAGGGCATCTGAGATGATGGTAATGATTTTCAGTCCCCTGGCTTCTCACAGAATCTGACATATCCCAGGCTTGATGTAGCTTTGCTGGCTCACTGTCCTTGCAAAATGACATCACTGAACAGAGCTGCTGCTGCTGCTGCTGATGATGATGCTCACAACCCTCCTGGGGTCCATCTCCCTATGTGTGCCTCTGGGAGATGTGCAGGTATAGCTCTGGGAAGGTTTCTCTCCCAGCAAAGGGGACAGACCTTGGTGCTGTCCCTGTGCTCACCTCAGCTGAGACCCTGGCTCAGGAAAAAGCGGTTCACGTCCTGATGGTCCCCAGCTTCTTGGAATTTGGCGTTTCCTAAAACAGTGTTCATCCTCCAGGAAAGGCTGTCCAAGCCTTCCAAAACAGCTCCATCTCTGGACTTTGTCCAGTTCTCAGCCAGCTGTTAGCTTGTTTCTGTATAAAATGTATTTGTGCCACTGAAAGCATCCGATCCACCTGAGGAAATGAGCTTTGTAAGAAAGACTCTATCTCAGTGGTGGGGGGAGTGGGTGTTAGGGGGTCATCCTGCAGCCCCCATCCCAGAAGCAGGGAAGGATGGGATGCACCTTTTGAGCATCCCATGGTGAATGGCCCTGTTGCCCAGCAGTGAAAGGAGAGACCACAGGGCATCTGGAACACCCCTGCGACACCTCATCCTGCCTTCCCAACCCCAGAGCCCCACAAATGGGTCAGGATGCGGCCCTGCCACCCCTAGCCCAGTGGCAGCGGCACGCCAGCCCCCTGCCCCAATTATTGTTGGGTGTCAAAAAAGACATTGAAAAGCAAGGAGGAGAGCTGTGAAGAGGGTCACTTTAATGGCTCACTCTCTTTTTCTTTTTATTTCTTTTTTTTTCTTTTTTTTTCCTTTTTTTTATTTTCTTTTTTTTTTTTTTTTTTGTTTTGTTTGGTTTTGCTTTCCAAGAAGGAAGTTAGAAAAGCAGAGCCCTCAAAGCTGCATTGAAAGAGTGACAGAGATGGGATAATGCGTAAGATGGAAGGAAGGAATCTCAGAGCACTCGCCACGGTGTTTTAATGATCTGTTAACAATTACCCCTTTCAGGGGAGAACATATGGTAGATGGTTTGCTTTAAAAAAAAAAAAGGGGACAAAAAAAGAAAAAAGAAATTACTTCAGAAACTTAAATGATGGTGGAAAATGGTGGGGATTGTGGTGAAGAGCTGGGGGAGGGAGGGAGGCATAGCCCCAGAATGAGGGGATGTTGGATGGTAAGTGAAGTGGACATCAGATGATGTGTCACTGAGTACAGGGGGCTTTGCTGAAGTCAGACACCCCTGAAAGGTACCAGAAACTAGGAGCTGCCAGGAGTAGCTGGGGCAAGGCACTCAAAGGATCTGTAGTAGGTTTGAAGAAATATGGTAACAAAGGAAACTAAGGGTGCTGATAAAGCCCAGGAAGCTGCTAGGACCCTGGCACACGTGCATGCACATGTGGAAGGCAGCGCTGTGCCTTCTAGGTCTTCAGTCCCAGTGCTGTGCCACCAACCTACAGCAAGGTTGGGACCCATCTCGGACCCTTGCACAGCTTTGCAGGACTTGGCAGAGCTTCACAAGGCAGCTGGGAATGAGGGGTTTTGTGGGTGAGAGCCCCATTCCTGTAGGCTGTGGGCTGGAGCATGCCCCCCAGCTCGGGCTGAAGCCCAGCTTCACAGGCAGGGCTGGTACTGAGCTGGTGCTTCCCTTCCTGCAGCTGGGGGCTGGTGTGACCACCCAAATCACTAAAATGTTCTGGATACACCCAGGCAGGTGAGTGCTTTGAGGTTTCCCTGCTGTTACTTGTCATGAGGTCACTGCCTTTCTCTCACTGCTACAACCTGTTGGCATCAGGCTTGATCACAGCTCCCTAAAATTGTATTGCCAAGGGCTGATACAAGCTGGTGGTAACTGGTCCTGCAGAGATGGACTGCAGCTAAAATGCTGTGTTATGATTGCACCATGTTTTGAGTGGAAATATCCAGAGGTTTATATTTTTTTCCCTTTTTGTTGGAAACATAAAATTTCTCATTGAGATACAGAAGTCAGACTGGCTGCTCACCTTCCCAGAGGTCCTGGCATGGACTGGCAGGAGGGGCCGTGCCACCCCAGGTTCATTATATGCCTCAACTCAGGGAAAAAAATGATCCCTTCTCAGTATAAACTTGCCATTTCCTCTGCACTGCAGTAGTGCAGGGCAGCAGAAGGCTCCAATTCAGAGGCTGGGGACTCAGCAGATGGGCCGATGCTGGATGAAGGACTGGGATAGAAATATCAGCACCAGGAGCTCGGATGGAGTGAGTGCAGATAGGCAGGGATAGCTGGAGAAAGCAGGGATGGGGCACTTAAGCTGTCTGGTGGGGACACCACCGCAAGGCATGCCAGGAGAAGGGCATGAAGATGTGGAGATGGGAACGAGGGGATGGCAAAGCTGAGTCAGAGGAAGGTGGGTGAGGAGGGGTGTTTCTTCCTGAGACTGGAAGGAGGGAGGAGACGGGAAGAGGTGGGGCTGGTACAGGGGTGGTTGGGGAAAGGGTGGAGTCATGCACCAGGGATATGGGTAGGTGGGCAAAGGAAGGGTTAAAGCCCCCACATCTTGCTCTATCTCATGTTGAGGGCTTCAGTGAAGCTCTGGAGAGGGGTTAGTGGTAAGTCCATCAGGACACCTCTGCCCTTGTTTCCAGGCCAGGTGGGGAATTTCCTTCCAGACTCCTGGCTTTCAGCAACTTTTTTCACTTCTCAAAATCCAGCTCTGGTGCCTTCTCCTATGTTGAAAGTTTAACCAGTGGAGCCTCTAAATCATAGAGGAAAGCATATCTTTAATTATTTTTGGAGGTTGGGAAGCACTGTTTGTTTGATGGGCAGGTGATGGGGTGAGGATTTTCAGAGTGAGACAAGATGAGGAGAACGCACTACTTATAATCTCAATGTACATCAAAATGCCAGATGTTAGATTCTTGCCCTTACAGGAGAGAAATGCTGATTGGGAAGATGGCAGTCTGAGATCAGCATATCCATGGTCTGTGACTGTTTATTAATGGCCAAAGGAGGGTTGATGCAAATGAATATTGAAGTTTGTGTTGTCCAGCAGTGCTTGAAGTGAAGTGTTAAGCCCCCAGTGTGTTTCATTCAACTGTCAGAGGAATGTGATGGTTGTGGTGGTGGTAGTTTCTGCAAGATTGTGCCAAAAACTTGCAAAGCTTGAAGCACTTGGAAAGCCTGAATGAGAGAGTGTGCTGGAGTGTAACCCCTCCTGTCTTCCCAGGCTGTCATCAGGGTAGAGAAGAAACCTTCTTTCTGGCAAGTGAAAGGGGTTGGGGCAAGGAACCATTTGCCAGAAGCAGAGAGGGGAGCAAATATGATACAACTGAGAATGATGGGAGGTGAACAACTCCCAGAGAGGTGAAGACCATCAACCACACAGGCAGATACTTGGATGGCTGTGGAAATACTTTAAGGTAACAGGTTTCAGAGCACCCACCTGTAGACACCACAGACTAGAATCTGCCTGGGACTTTTGCACTTGGTATTTGTTCCCTGCCTTCCCTTTCTGTAGTATTTCTTTTCCTTTCCTCTCCCCCATACAGAGATAATCCATGTTTTTACTGTGCTTGAGATATTTTGGGTCAGAATGCAACTATGTTTGTGTGTCAGAACAGCTGTCTGCTCTTGCAGCCTTATGAAGCCATCTCCTGTCAGGCTGCATTTCAAGGGCATGGAGAGAGGTTTATTGCAGAATGGGATTGCACACTAGAAACTCTTGGGTTTTATTTCCCTGCGCGCTCCCCAGGGCTCTGCTGGTGCAATGATGACAACCCTCACACCAGGTTATTCCTGCCCCTGAGTAGCCTCAGCTCCCAGACCTTGTAAGTTGAAAAATGTGAGGTGTGGAGCCCAGCTCCCAGGGCAGCTAAAGGAAAACCCATCAGTTCTGGCAGCTAGGGCCTTTTGAGGCAGACTTCTGCAGCACTGAGAGGGTGAGGACTGCCAGATGGTTATGGAGGGAAATGGTGTTTGCAGCTGGTGCATTTGTGCCAGTGCCAGGGCAGGAAGGGGCTCTAACTTTAGGAAGATGTTTCTCCTTGCACAGCTCCTTCTGACTTGTGCAAAGCTCACTTTGCAGAGGACACCGGAGGCGGGGACATCCTTTTCAGTGGCCCTGGCTCATACTGGTGAGGGCTGTTGCATGCCAAGCCCTCAGCACGTGTACCAGTCGCTCTGGACTGTCTCTTGTGCCGGACCCCGGCCACAAAAGGCATGGTTCACAACCGGGAAGATTTACGGTGGTGAAATGGGCTCTGCCGCCCTGTTCCCAAGCAGCTTTTGCCGTTCTGCCTCTTCAGGGCCCGGGGGAAGCGTTTGTTCAGCACTCACCGGGTACTTAACGGGGAAGGTTCTTTCCCCACGGCGGATACCCCCGGCCCCTAACCGCCCTGGCCGACCGCTTCCCGGGCCCGCAGCGGGATGTCCCCGCGGCTACCTGCCCGGGCCGGCGATGTTGCGCCCACCCGTGCGCCCCGTCGAGCGGCTCCAAGGGAGGCGCTCCCGGCGCCCTTTACCGGGGCTTTCCTTTCTTCTATTTCTTTTTATAAAATATATATTTTCCTTTCTGCGCCCCATCTCCACTCCCTATTGTCGGAAGAGGGGGGAGGAAAGGAGAAATATTGTTTGAATTCACAAAGGGGGGCATCTGGTGCACCTTGCGCCTGGCATCTGTGCTCCTTGTGTCCCAAGCAGCGCACTCGCACCGGGGCGAGGGGCAGCCGTGCATCTGTTGGGCCCCACAATAAAGTCACAAAACAGAGGCGCGGAGCCGGCCCAGCCACGCTGTAGTCTCAAAGGGGGACGCGGGGCTGCGGCTCCCAGGTATTATGCGCCGGGTAGGTAGGGCCGGGTCAGCAGCTGCTCAGGCTCTGAAGGGCTGCGCTCCGCCGAGCCGTTCGACATATGGCATCGCAAATCACGGTACCTCCTGAGCAGCCCAGGCCCGGGGGGGAGCGGGGGAAGAAAGGGACGGCCCCGCCGCAGGTGCCTCCGCCGTGCGCCCCCCGCCAGGACGGTGGCCCCGCGAGAAGAGGCGCGCAGGCGCGCACCGGTGGGCCCCGGGGCGGGCGGAGGGCGCGGAGCGGCCGGTGGTCCCCTGGCCCTGGGGGAGAAGGGTCGGGAACGGGCACGGGCATAGCCTTATCTGCCTTCCCCTCTGCCGAGCAAACAGCCCTCGGCGGGCAGGCGGGCTGCAGCCGAGTCCCGGCTCGCAAAACGTCCCCGACGCCTGGCAGGCGAGAGATGCGCCGGGACTGAGCTGGTTACCATATGTTTTCAATAAAATAAGACAAATAGGGCCGGGAGATAGGGACTGCAGTAAACCTGTTATAAAGCAGCATAACCTAGGCCAATGTAAACGGCAGAAGGGCCCCTCCTGGGAGGGCCGTTGGGTGCCAGCTCCGTGCCGGGGCGGCCCGGCCAGGTGTGAGCGGGAGTCCGACGAGGTGCCCCCGGAGATTTTTATCACGTTTGTGGTAATATGGTGCTTGTTATGCTAACTATGAGTAAACATACCCGGCCGGGCTTTGTAGAGACGGGAGAGAGTTATCTGAAAGTGGCAGTGGGAAGGTGATTTAACAATAAAGTTGTCTTGTTTGCCAGCAGGTGATGTCTGCCCCCAGCCCCATGATTAATGCTTCCCAAAGCACTCCACTTTACAATCTCTTGTAATTATTTATTAAACGAAATCTATTTATTATTATTTTAGCAAACAGCGGTACCAGGTGGGGCTTTCTTTTCCTCTTCAGCTTTTGTTTGAAGGACGTTTGAAGTGGGCAGTCTGAGGCTTGGAAACTCGCTCACCAGATTTTTTTGTCATCCAATTGCTCAGGCACACAAAAAAAAATCCAACCTCGCCGGGCCCTTCCTATTCATCCTCCCCTGCCCTCCGAGCCGCCCCTCGAGAAGGGGCGCCCGAGCTGCCGCGGTGGCCGTCTCCCCCCCCCCCACCTCCGGTCCCGCTCCCCCGCCCTCTGAGCGCCGCCGCCGGGGAGCTGGGCTGCCCGCCCGCCGCGCCGCGCCACTGGAGAGGCAGCGCGCCGCGCCCCGCACCGCCTCGCACTGCCCCGCACCGTGACCGCTCCGCGGGGCCGAGAACCCGGTCTGGCAGGGGAAGCTGCCCCCGCACCGCCGCGGCCCAGGCGGGACGATGCAGCCGTTCCCGAAGTCGGGATCCCCGGCCGGGATCCGCCGCGTCTCTTTGGTGAAGGAGCGGGGGGGGGCTCCCGCCCCGCCGGGGCTGCATCCTACCGTAGGCCCTGTCCGCACCCCCGGGGGCGCCGGGCCATGCATGGAGCGCCCGGCCCCGCCGCCCCCGGCTCCCCGCCCTCCACCGGGGAAAGATGCCCCGAGCCCGGGACGGTCCTCGCCTCCTGCCGCAGCCGGTGCGCAAAAGTCCCCGGCACGTTTTGCGCACCGAGCCCCGGCGGTGGAACAGTCCTCCCCGGGCCCAGCGCCGGGCTGGCGGGTCAGGGATGGCCGGGGCCTGCAAGAGGACGCTTCCCCCGCGAAGTCATTCTCCGTTTTCCCGGGAGAGCAAAGACACCGCGTGAGGTGACAGGAGAACGGCATGTCCCCCTCCCCGGTGCCGGCGCCCGTCGCGCACAGGGCAGAGCCCGCTACTCCGCAGGCCGGTGCTCAGGTGGTGCGGGGCTGTCCCCAGAGCTGTGGGAGAGAGGAAGGGGGCCGTGGGAAGCGATGGAGTCCCTCCGCTTCCCCTCAGCGGTAGGGGGGGCGTCCCGGGAGCGCCTCTCAGCGCCAGGTCGGCGGGAGATGTTTGTGGCTCTGCCGAGGAGAGCGAAGCCGGAGCGGATCCGGGGAGATCCCCTAGGTGTGGCACTGGCGGGACAGCCTGTCCCGACGGTGCGTCCCTGGGGTACCCCGGGGCGTGAGGCCCGGCGCTGCACCCCTTTGCGCAGCCGGGAGCCTCTTGTCACGGCCGGGGCCCGAGGCCACCCGCCCCAATCACTGCCGCAGCACCCCGTGAAGTCCCGGCGTGCGCGGCTGCCCCGGCCGAAGTGCATCACCCCCGCTCGGGGTCAGTTCCGTCCCAGGGGAGGGCGGACGGTGTCCAGGGCGGGGAGGAGAAGGGGCGGCGGGGGGTCCCGACGCAGCGCGGCGTGGGGAGCCGGGGCGGCGGGCGGTGCCGGGCCCGGCACGCTCCCGCTGGGCTGATAAGATAAAAGCGTGCCAAGAGGTGGGTGCGGACGGGGGGGCGCACACGCCGCCCGTCCGGGAAATCCCCATTGTCTGCTAGCCCTATATATATAGGGGCTTAACAGTAGTCGTGTGCCGGCCGCTCAACCTTTCCTGCCCGCACTCGAGGGAAAGCGAGGAGGAGAAGGGGGGTGAGCGGCGGTGAGGAGCGGAGTTGAGAGCCGCTCTTCTGCCCCGCAGTCTCTTCCGGGCTCAGCAGGTACAGCTGCGGGGGAGAGGGGCATCCCTGGGCCGGCCGCTCCCAGACGGCTAATGAGGGCTTGGCTTTGCAGGATGGCCCCCCAGAGCGACCGTTCGCCGGGCGAAGGGCAGCCCTATTTCGGCGGCGCCGAGGATCCCCTTTCTGCGGCCGGCGGCGGCTCTGCGGGCAGCCGGGGTGCCTCGCCGGCCCGCACCACTCTGGCCCCGCGGGAGGCGGCGGCCCGTAGGAAGGGAAAGCCGCGGCGGAGCCGCGGAAAGGCGCGGAGCGAAGGGCTGCTCAGCAAGCAGAAGAGAAGCCGGCGGATGAAGGCCAATGACCGGGAAAGGAACCGCATGCACCACCTCAACTCCGCCCTGGACGCGCTCCGCAGCGTCCTGCCCACCTTCCCCGACGACGCCAAGCTCACCAAGATCGAGACGCTCCGGTTCGCCCACAACTACATCTGGGCGCTCACCCAGAGCCTCCGCCTGGCCGAGGAGGGTTTGCCCGAGCTCGCCCCGCCGCCCCCCGCCGCTGTCGCCACCGCCTCCGCCGCCTCCCCCGGGCCCTGGGATTCGCCCTGCCTCGCCGCCCCGCCGCCCGCCGCCCTGCGCCGCGGCCCCACTGCCTTCCCCGCCTTCCTCTGAGTCCTCCACCCGGCTGCTTCCCCCCCCGCTTTTAGCCTTCAGATAGCCGGTGAGGCGGGGAGGGGACTCCCCGCGCTGCGCGCCGGGGGGCGGTGGGAGCCCTGCTCCCCCTGACCCGTCCCGCTTGGCTGGAGCGCAGCGGGAGCGGGCGGATAAAAACAAATCACGGTTTTGTACTCGGAAACGGTAAATTATATTAATTTGTCGCTATCGGTATTTATTGATTATATTTCGTAACAAATATATATTTTGTATATAAGAGTATTTTCGGCAGCGGTGGTCCGGCTGTTAGTACCGGGGAGGAGAGCCGCGGCTTTATTTGTGTTTGGGTTTTTTTTTTTGACAAAGAAGAGGAGAATAAAGTGTGTCGCGGTCAGACCTGTGCAAGGTCGTGTTTTTCCACCTAGGGCTCGCTAGCGGTTTCAAAATCGCGCGCAGCCCGCGCCAGGGAGGGGAGCGCCGGCTCCGGGCGGTGTGCCCGGAGCGGGGAGATTGCGCCCAGGGCCGGGGCTGTGTGCCCGGTGCCGGTGCGCTGCCGTGCGTGGGGAGGAGCAGCGTTGGAGAGAAGCGCAGCAGGGTCCTGCGCTTGTGCGCACGCCGACGTGTGCCCGCGGCTGCCCGCGCGCCCATTTAAACCCGTCCTCTCTTTGCAGACACCCTTTCCCGCAGGACTGTAACATCCAGTCCCTGTATGACGTCCCGTTTCTCCGTGCAGCCTCCTTGCTCTGCCCGCCGCGTCCCGGCAAGGTGCGCCCGGCTACAGTCCTCCTCCCCACCCAGGCGGGTTTTCAGTGCCAGTCTCGACTCTGGGGGCTATTTTGGGGATGTTCCCGGAGCACAGCGTTCCAGCTTTCGGGGTGGTGCGGGTCCCCGGGGAAGCTTTGCCCTAAGCCGACTCCATCCTCCCGTGGGGGAGGGCTTAGCCGGGGCAGCCGCAGAGATCGTCGGAGAGCAACCGGCTCAGTCGGAACCTGCAGCCCTAAGTGGGGCGGGGGGTGTGTTAAAACCGTAGGAGGTGGGAAAAGCGATACATCCCACACCAAGGCGAGAGGAGAAAACGCAGGAATCCCACGAGCTATTACCGGCCCTCTCCTCCCGAGGACTGAATTTGTAGCTGGTAGATTTACGGCCGGGCCGGCTCCCCTCTCCGCGCTGCCCCAGCGGGGCGGCAGTCGCTAAACAAAGCGGCCCGCGAGGCCAAAAGCCCATTGTGATGCTAATTGTTCTCAGCTGAGCCCGTTTGCCCGCGGCAAAGAGACGCTATTGAGGCAATTTGTAGAACAAAAGAAATTTGGTTACTGGAAACAAAGACGCACGCACAAACCCCCCGCCCTCTCCCCCCCCAACACCTCCCCTCTCGCCCCGCAACAAAAGAGGCAAGAGTGAAACCTGACCGAGTACGGGGTCGCTGGGGCCTTGTCCCGCCGCACCCCCCCCACCCCTGCTCCGCCGATGGCAGGGAGCAACTGCGGGGGTCCCCTCTCCATCCATCCATCCCCCCTCCCCTCCGCGCTGCTCCCGCTCTCTGGGACCCATGGGGCGAGCTGGGGTGGTGGAGACCCCCCGGAGTGAGGAGGGGTTGTGGGATGGCGGGTGCACGGAGCCATCCGCGGTGCGCGGAGAGATGCGCGGAGCATCCCCCGCGTCCCATCCCGCACCGGCGCCGAGGGCTCTGGCCATGGTGCTGAAGGAGGCGGAAGGGCCCGGACCAGGTTGGGGGAGCGGCGCGGTGCTCCCCGCTCCCACTGCCTCCCCCCACACCAGTGCTCAGCCCTCGGGGACTGCCCTGGCCGGCTTTATGGGGAGTCCGTCCTGGTGTGGACCTCTGCCTGATGCGCCTCTCCTCGGACCCAGGCGAGCTGGGGAGTGCTGGGCATTCAGGTGGGCTGTGGGCAACACTTCCCAGTCCTGTGGCGAAGGGAGAGGCCAGCTCGGCCCTGGTGCTAAACAGACACTGCAGCTCAGGAAACACTTAGGGCTTGGTGGATTTTGGAGAAGCAGTAACCTGACCTGTTCTTGTGCACTTCATCCAGCCTTGGTCAATGAACTGGCTCCCAGGGAGGAGCTGCTGGTGCCTCGTGCACCTGGGAGGAGTGAGAGCACTGTGGTATTAGTACTGACAAGCAAGATGAGCAGGTCTTTCTTTCTACATAAGCTTTTTTTTTTTTTTTTTTTTTTGAGATCTGCTCTTTTTGCTGCCTCCTGGGACCTTTTCATTCATGCAGAGCCCCACTACTTTTCCTATTCATTGCTTTGAGAAGCAGCACCCACATTGCTGAAGAAACACAGGCCATGGAGCAAGGCTGAGGACTAGGAACAGGCAGTATGTGCCTATCTGTGTGTGTGCTGTTATAGTCCTGAACGTGATCTATCTGTGTCGTAGATCAGATAGGCAGAATGAAAGACCTAATAGTATTCCCCACCCCCCTCCCCCCTTTCAAGCTGAATTGTGTATTGTTTTCATACTCTAACAGTCTGCAAAGTGCTCCAAGGTCTCCGTGTGTGGCCACAGGAGAAACACCATGATTATTTGGGTGATAAAATAATTTAATGTTTTCCCTGCTGGTCCAGCTCCATTCTGATATCCCTACGGCAGGTATCACCTTGCCACAGCTATCTGTGTGTGCTGTAGGACTTGAGGATAACACCACACTTACTCAGGTTGCAAAAGTAGCATTTTTGCAAAAACTGAAAAATTGCAGAAGGGAACTTGGGGTCTATATGGGCAAGAAAATGGTCAAGAAGAGCATGAGAGCCTTATGAGAGCATGTTTACAAAATTTCCCAAATGTCTATACAGCTGTAATTTGGGAAAGTGGTCACTTCAGTGGGTTTTTCTGCATTGCAGATTCTTTGGACACTTATGATGTTTCTGGTCTTCCAGCCATGGGGCTGTATGCTGGGGGGGCGGTGGGGGTGGAGCAGGGGGGGAGGCGGATTTACTACCTCTGGAGAACTAGTGACTTCTTTAGGGGCTTGAATGCATTTTTTTTTCTTTGCCTCCACATTATTAGGTTAATCATTGCTTGAACTGGTTGCTATGGTTTTGGCAAACCCATGGAAACTTGATAATGAAGACTGAAAGACTCCTTTTCCATTTATCTTTTCTCTATGTTTAGTGCATGATGGTCTCATTTCTCTTGATGGGGCTGTCTCAGCGCCAGTGCCCGGCCTTTATAGCCACGGCTGCTGTAATGGCCTCCGGACTTTTTGATGTGGAAGAAACAGGTGGCCGCTGGGACCGTGACCGTTTCAGTGACGCAGGCTTGTGCCCTCATGTACTTGCATGCAATGGGTTGAAAACAAACTTAGTCCGAGTGCTGCCAGGTTTGGTTTCTGAAATTGCACACAAGGCAGACTCAACTTTTATTCTTGCAGCTGGGGGAGACCCCCTTGCTACAAGCTGATGTTTTCATGCCTTCAACACTTGGCTTTAGGTCTATTTTTGTTTAGACAAGAAGACTTTTGAATATGTGATATTATCCTCTATTACAGAAATAAGAAGTCTTTAAATGCATCTCCTCATGAACCTTCCTTCTCCTCTAACTATTTTACTGCTTAACTCTGTCTGTAAGGATATTCAGTAAACTCTGGCCGTGCCTCCAAAGTCGAGTCTCCCGCAACTGCCTCACCAGTGCTCTGTCCTGTTCAAGGTTAAAATGGGGAATTGAGGATAACAAACAGTTGAAAACAGAACCTATAAATTAATTGCATAGCTCAGAGAGGTCAGGCTCATTACCAGGGCCAGGGAATGGTAAACAACAGGGCTCTTTCTTCCGTGAGAGGCTTGGCCCATTCCTCCTTGCTCCTGGCTGGCTCCTTCATGTTGAGAAAATGAAGGTGATTCCCATAATCCCAAGGCAATTCCTTTGACCTCAGGCCTCCACTCTGAGCTCTAAATACAGTTTTAAGTGAGTCGCCTCCTGCCCTTTTACATCGTCTGACATTACAGTCAGGTTTCCTGTGGAGGAGCAGCTGGGGCTGTGAGCTGCTGTCTGTCCCCTCCACACCGCTGGCAATCAGCAGGGGTTCCTGACAGCAGAGCAGAGCAGGCCCTCTTGCCTCTTCCAGTGTGCATTGGACACCCTGTTTCCCCCCAGAGATGCTCCCATGCCAGGTTGTGGCAGGATGCTTGGCTGCGACTGCACGCCTGTCCTCCCGCACGTCTTGGTGTAGCCACACTCGCCGTCAGAGAAAAGGCAAAGAATTGGGATTCTTTCACATGGTCAGCCCTCAAAAGTCTGCATTTCCCTCCTCCCGGCTATAATGACAATCCAAAGAGTTCCTGATAGGGTTTTAAAAGATGCTTATTCATTCACTGTCCACCAAGCATGAAAATCCACCTCATTTGTTCATTTGTTGCCATTCTTTGCCCAAATGACCCCACAGGGGCTGAAGCCTGTTGCCGAAAACTTGTCACTCACACTTTTAACTTCTTTTTGTTGTACTTCTCTTTATTTCATTCTTCTGGGTCCCCACCTCCGCCACCACCCCACCCTCTCCTCTGGTCACAAAGGCAAGTCTGGGAAGCTCTTTAAAGCCACAGTGCCCCCTTTTAAAAATAAATACAAAAAAAGCAATAGCTGAAAGGAGATCCCAAGTTTGTGTAAGGAAGGGGGAAACTCCATCCCGTCTGCGTAGCCCAGACAGGGAGGGCAGGAGGCGGGGGGGAACGGCGATGAGTGCCTGTGCCCCAAACCATCTTCAAGCCCTGCCTGGGGTTCATGTGGCACCCTTGCTGAAAGAGTTTGGCATTTCTGCCTCAAAGGAAACATAACCTGAGGGCTTAAGGGGAAAGGACTTTTTAAGGAAAGGGCTAAAGCATCAACCAGGCAGTGAGCTCCTAGAGGAGCTGCTTCCCATGTAGCCTTTCTCCCCGCAGTGTCCTCTCCTCTGCTCAGAGGCTTTGCAGCACACCAACATGGTGCTCTGCTTTCTATGAAACTGATCCTGTGCGCATCGCCCCTTTGGAGCTGTGGGCTTCACAGTATTCTCTGACAGGGGATGCCCCTAAAAGACCCATGCTAGGACAAGCAGGCAGGTGCTTGCTGGCCCATGGAAAAGCAGCTACAGCTTGGTGCACTCTCATAGTGATGTTCACTGGGGCATGGGTGAGAGTAGGGTGCTGGGGATGAGGCATTTGGGACCACCCCCTCCTCCCACCATCCCTGCTTGGGGTCCTGCCATGGTCAAAGCACAGGGCTTCTCTCCCTGAGGGACACACACAGGTTTTGTGTTTAATGGTCCCCACAGACATTTCTGATCACATTTAACCCTTGAAGCCAGGAATTGTGCAGCTGCAGCCATGAAGAATCATTGCCTTTTGTCTTCATTTCAGGCAGAGCTGTGAGGCTTTACCTCATTTTTCTGGAGCCTCAGATGTGATTTTTGCATGGACTTTGTGCAACTCTGCCCAGAGTGGGCCCTGGCGTGAGGAATCACATCTCCATCTTCACCCTGAAGGCTGTGGGGGAAATATGGGCTCCTTGCTCAGGCTCAGCTCATTATTTCAGGCAGCAATTGCAAGGAAATTATCTCCTCCCCCCTCCGCACAACCTGTGTACACAAACAGAGCTTGTCTACTCTCTTCCTCAGGGTATCACATCCCCAAGTCTTCAGCACCTAAATTTAATCTGGAAAACACTGCCACTGACATACACAGATATAAAGGCACCTGCCTGCCCACAGTCCCCTCTTCATGGCAGGGGCAATGTCAAGAGCTAAGAGAAAAAGAAAAACCTTCTCCCTGTCACCCCCAAGGTATCAATCTATCATCCCCAGACCTCGGGCACCAGTGGCCCAAGCCCTCCCCAGGCAGGTTTTATCAGCCATCGAGCCCTCGTGCCAGAGGGACAGGGGAAAGATTAATGGGGCAGGTGCTGATGCCCAGAGCTGGCCCTGGCCCTGATAAGGTGGGAACTGAGATAGCGCTGGGTCAATACTCAGCGGTGGCCACCTGGAGCTGTGGCTGGAGCCACCTGAGGGTCTCCAGGGAGGAGAGGAGACAGGGGGTCCTTCCCCTTGTGCAGCCCATCTGTGTCCCATGGGAGATGCAGGTGCCATACCCCCTGTGCTGTGCTGGCAGGGACCCATTGCTCCTGGCTGGACCTCCGTCTTCCCCCGACCATCTGCTCACCCATTGGCTTTCACTGCATAGCCCGGCTCCCCCACTGTTAATAATTCCCAAGGGTGTGCGGAGTTCCCATTTATCACTCTTCCTTTAAAATCCAGCTGTTATTTATGTGAGTGACCCCCATTGCTTTTCCCAGTGAGCTGCTATGCCCTTGCAGCACCCCACAATGCCCCATCGTCCCTGCATTTGGGCAGGAGGGAGTTTTGGATGTGCAGGAGTCCCACCATCAATCCTCCCCTTCTTCTGGCACCAGAGCTCGGAGACAAAAGGTACTGCTGTTAATGCACACAACTGAAACTGTGACAGGGCACCTGTTGCTGGAAAAAACCTGCAACCCAGGATTAGCCAAAATCTTATGTGGTTTGAAAAAGCTCCTCTAGTAATAAACCCTGATGTGATTCATCCTCACCTGGTCCTGGAACTGGGTTTGGTTGAATACTTTCTGTCAGGATGGATGCCCCAGAAGGAGTCTGTCAAATTTTATTAATGTATTAGTGTTTTCTTTCAGGAGCAGCATGTTCCTGGCTTCAGGTTATTTACCCCACTGCCCTCAGGGTCTGCACCTGGGAGATGCCTCTGCCCTGCTGGGCTCACTTTGGGCCGCTTTAGCTTTATTTCTCTGACCTGGAAGACTTATGGATGGGATCCTGGAGATGCAAGTAGCAACTGTCTTTAGAACTACATTTTTTAGGTGCACTTCAGCAGCCTTGTTGTCCTGAAGTTTGGCCTTTTCAGTATCACAATAGGACTTTTTGGAAGGTTTTCTTGTTTTTCCATGGTCTGTCCCTGCTCTCCTGCGGGACGCATGCCGTCCTGGCTGCCCCATGATGGGCTGCACAGCTGATGAGGGACCCTCTTTGTCACCTAATTGGATTTTTCTCTCCTTGTTAGCCTGCAATGAAAATGTCATGGGCGACAAGGAGGTGCCCATTCATCCCGAATTAAATTCGGTCGCTTCTCCAGCAAGCTGCATCACTATTCATCCTGCAGCAAGCAGCTGCCTCTTGCTGGGGATGCAACTGGGGGTCCTGCACCCACAGCTACTCTGGAGCCAGCCGTGATGCTGGCGAAAGGAGAAAATACCCAAGCTTGGACAGACATGAGAAAGACATGGTCTGTGCAGCCACCAGTTTCTCTCTCCGGGTGGTCCCCATGGCTTGCTGTGGGATTTTGGCCACAGCCAGTGTGCGGGCCGTGCATGGCGGTGCATTGCCAGGAGGTGGTGCTGGGATCCCATGCCCTTGGCCTTGGCCGGACACGGGCCAGGACGGAGGGCTTTGGGCACACTGCGTTTTCCACAGAGCCAGCAGTTGCGAGGGGCTGCAAGGAGAGAAGGGAGGCGATGCTGGGGTTATGGCTGTCAAGACAAGAGCTCTCTGCAAGGTCCTGATGAAAAAACAGTTTGCTGTGGATCAGACTGTGAAGGATCTTTCCCTGGGAGCAGGATGTTGGGAAAGTTTCAGGGAAGGACAGACCACAACTCATGCCTGAAGAGCAATATTCTGGGGAGGTTTTAAGTCCCTCACTACTCTGCCATTGCCTAAGCCTGGCCATGAACCCCCAGATCCTACCGTGGGGTGTGTGTGGACCCTTGGGCAAACCATGCTGCAGCCAGCATGGGTTAGAGATGGTTTCTTAGCTGAGCTTTTGCACTCCAGGTTGTGGCAGGGTGTTTCATAAACAACAATTAAACAACAATTAAAGAGCTGTCAGCCCCAAAAATGGAGTCACAAAGGGGCAGATTGGCTGTAAAAGCGGGGCTTGGGTCAGGTCTTCCTGGCCACAAGGTGCCAGGAGCAAGAAAGCAATGTAGAGGTGATGGGAAATGGACTCTGCTGTCAGGTGAGTCTGAGACAAGCCCTTGGGGCTGGCCAGGGGTGAGCCCAGCTCTGTAGGTGCTGTGCAGTTGCTGGTAGGTATATGATGCTAAATAAGAAAAAGCAGAGTTTTTTTTAATATCCCATATGACCAGAGAAGGTGAAATTATTTGTGGCAAACAATGGTGTTGATAACTTCTTCCGCTCTTGCTTTCCTGTGAGTAAACATCTATTCTTACTTTTATAAAAGCTTTCAGTGTCCAGGATTGTTTCCGTCCTGACTGGATGCCTCCCAGACAAGGAAAAAGCTTTCCTGTTGCCTGCCTAAATCCCTCCTCAGTGATCTGCTAAAGTGCAGTCAGCCTTTCCCTGACTGTGCTTGCACCTGAAAACCTCCCTAACCTAAACTTATGAAAAAGCAGATGAAGGAGCTCTGGGGCTCCATAGAGAAAATTAATGATCTGCAAACAGACAGATACTTGCACCATGTTTTTTTTCTTGCTCTCCTCCCCTCTCTGCTGACATATATATTTGGAGAGACGCTTGGACCCTACAAATGCCCTGGTTGTAGGGTCCCCAGGGAAGCTTTTGGAGTTTGCAGGGGCTCACCAGTGCCCCAAGCAGGCAATGGGCAGGGAGGAGGAGGAGGGGATCCATGGCACCATCAGGAAGGGGAGGGCATTAATTTCCTTACTCAAGTGGCTTCTGTCAATGCTGCCTGGGATCTGGGGTCCTCAAAATCCACCCCATGGGAAAGTGAAGCCAAGTGACGCAGGTGAGGTCCTCATTGCCTTGGCCCACAACCTGATTCTGTCAGTGGTCGAGCTGCAAAGCCAGAGCTCCAACTTCAAGATATTTTTATTGCCTGGGAACCAGGTTGAGGAAAGGTGTGGCCTGGTCTTTTTTTTTTTTTTTTTTTTTCTTTCCTTCCCCTCCTTTATTTGGCCAAATCCAGGAAAACCCAGGAGGTGGCTTATGTTTTGGAGCAGCACAATGGGCCTTGCTCTTCAAATGGCTCTGTGAAATTTACAGGGCCACAGTGACACTGCTCATCATCCTCTTTCCCTCACACTGTTATTTTTCACATAGCCTGATGGCATTAAAAATTAATCCCCCTGGACAAGAAGGTGGGGTAACCCTGGGGAGCCCCAGGGGGGGCTGTACTTCCTGGCTCCTTGCCGGAAGGTGCTGCTGCTGGCAGCTTAAAAACAGGCTGGTGCGTCACAGCCAGCGGTTTCTTGGCACATGCTGGGAAATCCCGAACGTGCTATGGGACAATACACCAAGAGGGTGACGGAAAACAATAATATCTCAGGAAGCAGCCGGGGATACTGCAGGGGAGAAGTCTGATTTAGACCGTTTCCTGGCCTGTAGGTCCATGCCATGGATCAGCCATGCTTGTCCTCACCATAGCTGTTGCTGTAAGGGCCGAGTGAGACTTTTTGCATCTCCCTCTGTGCTTTTTAAGTTACTTATTTGCCAGTTATTTATTATTTTGACAAGTTGCTCCATTTTTGTGTTTGCACTCTTTTCCATCAACCTGGACCAGGCAGAAATGAACTCTGCTACCGGTGAGGGGGGAAAACCTGGAGGAGGTATCTGAGGCAGGGAAAAATACAGATTTCTTACAGCCCTGGCCAAATTTACCACCTGTGGCCATTCACCAGATCTTGCCCACCTCTTTTTCCATCCCTCCTGGCTTTGTGGTGGTGGCTCCCGTGGGAGGGTTGCAAGTCTGGCCCCTTTGGTGCCAGCATCGCTCCTGCTCGCTGCTCTTCATCAGCGCCAATATCTTGCTATCACACCCCAACTGCTGGCCCTGGTAAGGTCATGGCAATGACCTAGCTTTTCTGCAGAAGCAGGGAATTGAAGAAAACAAATTAAAAATACAAGCAGGTGGGAGTGGAGGGGGCTGCACTGCCTTCCCTGCTGCTCCCCCTGTACTTTTCACCCTGGTGAGGTCAGCTTCATAAAACACAGATGGGGGGTGGAGTGTGGGGGGGTGTGGGTGTGATCCCCATGGCTTTGTAATTACAGTTGGTGTAACCCCTCACAGGAAAATCTCACTAGTGGAAACAGGGTTTGTCGAGGCCTGAAGCTGGGTCAAGGAGCAGCCTCTGTAGGATTATTTGCTACATGGCATTTTGGAGTAAAGTACTGTTTCTATCCTCAGACCCTTGTGCTCCTCTGGGATACCCCAGCACAGCTCTGCTCTGTCTGTCAAGACACCTTGGAGATGCACTGACCAAGTAGGGGCTGGCCCAGAATTTTCATATTTCTAGAAGCCAGATTGTTTTCCTAAATCATTATATATATAAACAAGACTTAAAAAAAAGTAAGATTAGTGAAAAAGTTCTTGGCTACGTGGCCTATCTCTCCAGGGTCAAACTGCATGGCTTCTGCCAGAATAACCTGGGAGAGGTTTCCATCATGGCAGAGCTCCCCAGGTCAGCCAGCAGTGCAGTGCACCAGGCAGGGTTTTGGGGCTCAGCAGCCCACAGCAGGCTGCACCAAGCCTCTGCTAAGGGCTCCTTGTGGCACGTCTGTCTTGGGTCCATGTGAAGGGACTTTACCGTGTCCCCAAAAGTCTGAGAATTGTTTATTGGCCAGCAAGAGACTTTTCCTGCCTGGCTAGAGATAGGATGGAAGCTACTTTCCTGGGGGGGGAGGGGGGGAGGGGGGCTGTGCCCAGAGAGGTCCCATGCATTCCGGTTCCAATTCCTCCAAATATTTTAATTTCCCTTCTCCTTTTTTTTTTTTTTTTTTTCCTGTAACTCTGCTGTGCTGTTTGAGACGATGAAAGGTATTTTAATTCCCAAAGAAAAAACAGATCCTGGAAAACAAAGTCTCTTTTTAGAGCTTCTTGGAATTGGAGTGGCTTGGGGCTAATAAAATCCCGAGTTATGAAGTGCCACAGAGGCTGAGACCCTCCTGTCCATCCCACAATAAAGGCGAAACAGGGACCTATTCATCACAGGACCATCTCCTATGGAAAGGCCAAGAGGGGAGCCTGCTGATATATGTGGCAGTGGCAGAAAGGTGAGGAACAGGCCAGGCTTTGTTGGAGGTGCTACAGCTCAGGCTGGGCAGAGAGGAGGCTTTGGTGATGCTGGGATGTGCTGGACCTGTCTGGGACTGGGCTTTGGATCCACTGGACTGGAGGCAGCTGAGGGAAGAGACAGTGGCTTGGCAGTGGTGCCAGGGCCTCCTGCCACAGGAATTGCAGCCAGAGAAGCCACTTTCCTGTTTTGGGACTTGGCTTGTACATGAGCTGAGCTTTATCTGTCTATTAGCCCTTCTTCAGCCTGTTTTTCTGTGCTGCTGTGTTTCCACTGTGGTCTGTGGAGATGGGAAAGTGCTTTTGGAGAGTGGCTAGGGACCCTGGATGTTCCCTTGCAAGGCAGTATTGTTAAGGCACTACTTGCCTGGTGATTTCCAGGTTTTCTTTTATCTCCTGCCATCTGCATAAATGCCAAGGAGAGTTTTCCAAGCAGCCCATCCTTCTGTTTCTGGCTTGCTCCTGTGGGTCTTGCCTCATGGGTGAGGAGCTGTGTTTTGTAGTCAGGACATAGAGGTAAACTAAGGTAACATCATGTCATCTGGGTCAACGTGATGATCCTTAAATTGCTAAATTACTGTGGATTATGATATCCCACTTAATGCAGAAGATTTATGGCACATTGGTTCATATAACTGCCTTTCCAGAGCCTTTCCCATTCAACCTGTCTCAGAGCCAGGCAGTGCATATATGGGAATAGATTTGCTTGGGAAAAATGTTTTGTTCTACTAAGAGCCCCAGGGGGTATTTATGATTTTTCTATATTCTGCTTTTGGGTTGGTTTTTTTTTTTTTTTTTTTTTAAATTTGGCATGGACCAAGGAACATTGCCTGGCTGTGCTTTGCAGGGGTGACTGTGCCTCTCTTGGTATGGGGCTGCTTTCTACAGTGTGGACGATGCTGGACAAATCTGTCAAGCAGAAGGTGCTGGAGGAGGAATTAATCTTTAAAACACACAGAGCGCATGCAAAATATTCCTCCCAAATGCAGCGCTTGGGATTTGGGAAAATGACGATAGCAGAGTCGTGGGGCTGTGTGGGATGTGCGGCTGGCCTGCCCTGCCTGCAGCAATGGTCCAGCCAATGCAGGCAGGGCTGAGGAGCTGCTGGCAGCTGCCGAGGAAATTTTGAGAAGTTTTTAAAAAAATCATAATATTGGTTGATGTGTCTCTGGTTTCTTGATGGTTCTCCCTGCCTGGGTACACTGGGTCTAATGTTTCCCCTGTGGCTGAGCTGGATGTAAGGCCCATTTAATGAGCAAAAAGTTGGATTTATGGGTTTATTCCCTGCCCCACTTATTGCATTTAAAAGGAAATATTTTATTTTGGCAGCAAGCAGGGAACCCTGAGTGGCTGAGCAGGGGTTGTTCTGTGATGTGCCCACCACCAGCAAAACCTATCTGGCAGAGAGAGTTGGGGGTAAAATTAACTGTTAATTCACACATGTATAAAGCCCCACCTTGCAAGGGGGCTCAGCCCTGCCGGACAGGCAGTGCTCATCAGGATCTATAACTCGAGTAGCATTTGGGTCTGGTGATGAGAATGGGAATCCATGAGCCGCTCCTGTAAGGGACTGTGAGGCAGGTGCAGAGGGAAATCACCATATGTTAAACAACCCTGAGGAAGCTTTCAAGCCTCTGTAGTAAAAATCCCCCATCTTTCTCTCTGCATTTAATGCATCTTTGTATGGACGCTAATTCCTCAAGTATCCACGCCAGGATTGACTTTTAGTATGTTTGTCCAGGCAGGCTGCCAGGGAGCGGTTCCTACAAGGCTCCCAAGCTCTGACATTTGTTAACGCTGCAGTAAATCACAGCAGCTCTTTGGGCAAGGTTTTTCTTGACAAAATGACAGAGGCAAGAAAAAGAGAAGAGACCACAACAAAATGCAAAAGGCTTATTTAAGCTGGAAAAGGGTAACTGGCCCGAATGAAGCAGATGGGGGACAATGAGGGAAACCTCCATCTCCATGCCCTCTGTTCCCCCTGTCTCCCCTATTCAATTGGTGGGCAATAATTGAAAGGGGAAAAAGCCTGAGGTTGGTACTTTTTCCTGAGGAACGTGATGAGGGAAGCCCAGCTTGCCAGGCCAGTCATGGAGAAACCTGCTGAGATGTAAATGTCTTGGGAGGAAGTGTCAGGCTGAGCTGGAGCTTTGCTAATAGGATTATAACCCTAAAATTCCATGTATCAAGCTCCTTTGGTTACTCTTGTGCCCCTGCTGTAATCTGGGGGAGGATGTTTGACATGGCCCCTTTAGCAGCTGGCCATGGTTTTGGGTGGGAAGATGGTTGGGGGGGGGGGGAACCAGCTCACTCGGTGTTATTGAATGGGGAGCTCTCACCCCAAAGCAGCCACTTCTGTGAGAGCATCTCCATCCCAGTGTGGGCTACAGCCCATTTCCCCATGTCTTCCCTCCTGCCCTGCTGCAGTGTGATTATTTATTTATCCCTGCCAGCCTTCTGTCTTCCCTCTTTTCCCCAGTTTATTTATGGCAGTTGCCTTTCAGCTCCCGGCCACTACATTCTGAACTTGGCCATTATGTGCAGCTCGTTGTGGAGGCCATCAATCTGCGGGGCCAGCATGCAGCCTGATGGACTTCCCTCATCATCATCAATTTTCCCTGCTGTATTGGTGCATCTCTTTGGATCTGGGGCAGCTGCACATGTGCCACTGGTGGCCTCTGCGCTCCCACCCTGGACACCCGCCTCATCCTCACAGAAGCCTTTTGTCTGTGATGCACATAGGCATCAGGTGGGTCTGCTTGGTCCAAATGTCCAAACAGGGCTTGGGGTGGCTTTAAAGAGGCAATCGGAGTGCATTGTACAGGAAAAAGAGCAGCATATTATGCTCTAAATAAACACTGTGGAGTCCTGCTTAACCAGCCTGACATTTAAGCATATTATCCATATAAATTTGGCAGGAAAGTTGTTCCTATTCTATATCTTGGGTGCAGAGGTGAACTTCACTGTCTTTGCAGACTGATGACTTCAAAGAGGCTGCAGAGCAGAAGCTGCTGCATTTCTTGACCTTGGAAGGTCTCTCAGAGTGTTTTGTCCATCACATCATGTGTGGGTGTTGTTGAAGCATCGCACCTTGACATGTACATGTGGTGGGAGGTGGCAGCTCTTTAACAGCAAGCGGCAAAACTCCCTCCTGGTTTCAGAGTGATGTCAGGGCGGATTGTGAAGGTACCACTGGCTGCAGGGATGTGTTTTGGAGGCGAGGTGAGAGACTATGCTGAGCTCTCCTTGCCTGGTGCCAGCAATGCAATAGCCCTCGGACTGTGCCAACTTTTGGAAGGTGCAAATCCTCCAGAGGAATGGCTCAGGCTGCAGGGGTGTTACACCCAGCTCAGCATGTGCTCCCCAGGGCTGCGGGGCTTTGGGATGTTTAATGCCTTCCTGAACTGTCTCAACCACTCTCTCCTGCTTGTTAGGTGCAGGAAAGCAGATGGAAACTTGAAGGTAATTCTCAGTGGCTGGATGGCTTCATCCAGAATAAGTCAGATCTTGAAATAAGCTGCTGATCAATTAAAGTAATCAGGAGAGTTGCCCCAGGCAGTCTGTAACTGGGGTCCTGTGATTTGCTGGGTGAGCTTGTCCTGAGTTGAGGGATGCTTTGTGGCTGTACATTGATGCAAACTGGCACAGGGCCATGAGTGCTGCTGCCCTCTCTACTGGGAGCAGAGGCTGAAGCTTTCAGGAGAGCTGGTGAGGTGCCTGGTGTCCCTCGCCAGAGGGACAAAAGCTGCTTGGACTAAAGCAACGTGGGGATAGCCTCTGATCAGAGAGAAGCATTGCAGGAGCTTAATTTCATTAGGGGCACTAGTCAAAGCCTCTGGTGTCCTGTGGATGTCAAGAGCAGCTCCTGGGATGTCGACCCCTGTCTGCAGCCAGTTTGAGCGTGTTATCGTGGCTCTGCTGCTGCCTTGTGGTGGGTGACACTAGGCTGTCACCCTCTGACCTGTGTTGGGAGGTGTGAAAGCCCAGGCTGGGTCTTGATTAGCTGCTTCAAGTTGTTGCCTCATTCGAAAATGACAGGGTGACCATGGTGGCCTGTCTGGGGGGTTGAGCAGGCAGTTGCATGCCTCTCTTTCCCGCTGGTATTTTTAGGGATGGTGTTTAGACTTGGCACAGGTACAAGCAGCAGGAAAATGCATGGCATTTCCTCTTCCTGACAGGTGATCTGGGGAGGCTGGATGATGCCTGTGGTCCTGCTGTGCCAGCTGCCTACATGTGACTGGCATGAAAAGCAGGGACACTGAAATAACGTCACCCCCTGGCTCTGCTGCCCAGGGAGGCACACTGTGCTTTGGTGAGGTGGGTGCTTGCAGGTCTGTCTGAAATGGGGTGGCAGCGTGTTGCACAATATCTCCAAGCCTCTTCTTGAAAAGCTGCTCATTCCCATTGTGGGCTATTGCATCAAATCACCCAAATCCCTGTTTTGCACAAGGGGCTTTTCCAGGGGGCAACTCTAGCTGATGGCTGCTGTGATGGGAATTTTTGCTGTTGGTCTGGTATGAGCCAGGAGCTTGAAGCTTGAGCCAGCTTCATGCCCCTTGTTGAGCTCGACATCTTTGGATGCTGTCACAGCTTGAGTGGGTGTAGCAGCCTGGCTGCCTGCCCACCCCTCTGCCCAATGCATTGCTGTGAGCAGAAAAATGTGACCTGCAGACTTGCCCTTGCCCATCTCCCCTCCTCTCTCCCTTCACCTGGAAAAAACATCCAGTGCTAGAGACCCATCTGGAGAAGCCTTTTAGGAGGGGAAGCCTATAAATTTCCCTCAGGCTCCCTGACCTTTGGTTTCCTGGGGGAGGCGGAGGAAGTGTTTTCTCCATGGCAGTGACATGGAGGACGGGGTTCTCCCCTTGCTGAGCCAGATGTTATATAGCTCTGCAAACCTGGGCTTTCATTGGGGAAAGGTGCCTAGAACTTTGCCTTGAAGTCAAAGAGAAGGATGCTGCTAAGTGGGCTATGAAAGCTTCCCTCTGTGCCGCCAGGGATGGTACCAGGGTAAGCAAACATCACATCTGCACAGTAACATGTACCCCTCGCACGTGTGCAGGAGCAGTGGTGGAGGTGAACCTGATCTCGGTGTTTCCATTTCATACATTATAAAGTGCATCGTTATTCTTCGAAGCAATGTGAAAATCGGAAGTGCTATTCTCTGGAGCCTGGCAGGGAGGAAACCTGTAGTCTTTTATCAGCTGGGGCTGCCTTGGCTGTCGCAGCAGCCTGTCCCACAGCACAGACATTTAGATTTCAGTGCAGACACTCCCCATGGTGTACCTGAGCCCAAGGCTGAATAATACCTGCTTTCTTTCCTAGGAGTGGAGCAAGGCTGCCCTGCCTTTACAAAGGGGGAGATTTATGAGGTGCTTTAGTGCAGGGGACACTGATTGCCTTTCTTCCTCATCTGCTCAGGAAGAAAGGGAAGGAAAAGGGTCCATTTTCAATTAAGGTTGAATAGCATTTGTCTTTATCCTGGTCTGGGGTAATACAGTATGGTGCAGTGATGGGTAATGCCTCTACCCATAAAAGATGTTTTTTCAAAGCTAATGTCAGCTTTAATTTCTAGCAATGAACTGTTAATGCTGGATCAGTTAACCCAAGGCTTCCTGTCTTCCCACAAAAACCAGGCATGTCCTGGGGCAAGCTGTATTTTGAGCTTTGACTGAAATCTGTTGCTCAGATCATTGCTGCGCCAAGCCAGGCAGGCTCTGCACACTGGGATATTATATTGCTAATCCTAATACCACCCTCCACCTCTAAGGAAAAGTGAGGGGAAAAGACACCTGTAAGCCTGAAGGCATTGCATGGTGCTCCCCAAAATGCATTATGTGGCTGGGCAGGGCTGAGAGGTGTGCCCACACACAGTCTGAGTAGTGGCACCTCTGACTGCTTGGTGAGGAGACTTCACTCTTGCTCCAGCTGACTCAAGTCTACAAAGCTGTTCTCTTTCTGCTGTGCCTTAATTTTGACTTGGGATAGTCTGGGTCAGGTTCATCTTTGATTAGATGGTGACATCCTGCCTGGTGTGAGGACAACAAACATCCCACCCCAGGCTATGCTTCTTTTTCAGTTTGCTAGAGGATACTGTGGCTTGGCTCTGCTCTGGGTTGTAAAAGGAAATTTCTTTGGGCATCCCCTGAAGAAAGAGCCATCCAACCTACCCCTAAGGAAGAAGATGGGGAGTTTTCAGAGGATTTTGAGTGGGCAGAGCCTGGTCTGTGTCCAGAAGAGTTGCTTTTCTCTGAAGGAGACATTCCCATCTTGCTGTGGAGGACCCACAGATGCACCCCAGCAAATCACTTCTGCAAGATGAGAAGGTAAGAGACAGAGTCCAAGCCCAGCATACACCACAAATGGCCTTTCTGCAGCCCCCTATCTGCACATCCTGCTATGGGCAAGAGCAGTTCCTGCTAAGGCTGCACTCGTGGAGTGGCATCTGAAGGGCAGTGGTGATTTATTGGCTGAAGTAGCCAAAAAGGGCTCTCTGGGGCACATCGGGGTGTCCCCAGCTGGCTGTGCCCCCTCTGAACAGCTTCACAGGCTGAAGCAAGGTGTCTATCAGGAACTGCCCATGAGGCCTTAATCTACCTATCAGGTCTTCACTGTGCACTGCTGTGTGTCCTTCACCAGGACTGATTTTATCCATGACTGTGGCAGTCTGGGGGTTTAAAATGTTTGGCTTTGTCCTTACACGTGTGTGTGTCTGTGCTGGTGTATAATACAGCTTGAGGCTTGGGGGCATGTTGCCGGCCACTCTTTTGCAGACAATTCTGCACCTGTTTCTCCCCAGTGGTTTAAAGTGTAATAAAAGGATATAAATACTGCAATGACGTTCACACAGGCCAGCTCATGGGTGGTGTGCAGCCCTCTCAGGGGCTATCAGCTGTGCCTTGGTGGGCGCCGCTGTTCGGGGAAGGCAATTTGAACCCCTCAGTCTTGTGGCATCAGGGAGAGATGACTAATATAATTTTTTTTTTTGGGGGGTGGAGGGGGGAAGTCCTCCACAATCCTGTTTGACTGATGTGTTTATGGAAAATGTGGGGGGTGCCAGAGAGGCTGCTGGAACTACAAGTTATCTCTGTGTTTGGAGCTATATGAGTGGCAGGTTAGATTTTGGGCAGCTGCGCAGGGGCCATGGGGTGCTGCAGGTGAAAGGTGACCTATGGAATTGCAGTGATTTTTCCCCCCTCAGTTTCCTGACAGTAATGGGGTCCTGGTGTCTGATGCAGGAAAACATCCTGCAACATTTATTTCCATCAAAGGCCCCGATTTTTGCAGTCAGTAGGGTGAGAAAGCAGTCCAAGTGTGGCCTGTGCTCCTTAAAAGCTACTGGGAAGGAGTGTGTTCCTGCCTGCATATAGCCTAGGGTGCCCGTAGTCCTTGTCCCTGCAGACCCCACCTGCTCGCTGCAGCACAAGCCTGTAATTTTGTTCTCTGACATCATCCTTGGACATCATGTTGACAGGTGTGACATCATGGGGGAGGATTAGGCCATTGAAGGAACAGCAGGTGATGGTGGCTGCAGGTCTCCTCTGGCATGTGTCCCGGGGGTCCCTGCATGCTCTCGCCACTCTCCGGGGAAGGAGTCTCTTTCCAGGAGATGGCAGCAGCTTTTCAGAGCTGGGACTGCATTTTCAGCCTGTTTCTAAGGACTGGCAGCTGAGAGGAGGAGGAATAATGGGGTCAGAAGACCTGTCTGGGTGAAATGGTGAGGGTGCTTGAGGAGCTGCAGCAGTGGCTGCTGTGAGAGCAGGTACCTGGGCTGCTGCTGGTCCTGTCCCCAGTGATGCTTCTGGGGGTGTAACATGTCCTCTCAGGGCCTGCCCACCTCACAGGAGGTATCAATACCAGAAGCTTTTTTTTTTTTTTTTTTTTTTTTAACAGCCTGGAGTGCTTTCTGCATGAGCTGAACCTTCTTATGACATGATTTTGCTTCTGTGTTTTTGTACACATAAAGTATTTGAAAACTTTATGTTTATTTTTTTTTTTTTATTAGTGCAGGGGGAGGTGCTGCCTGAGAGCTCCTTACAGACTCCTGAGGCACATAAGCATTTTCATAAAGGTGTAGATAGGAGTGGAGGGGTGAAAGAACTGATCTTTTTACCAAGCTGCCATGTGGATGTTAAGGGAGAAGAGTTAATCTTGCTGTGAAAAAGCATGTGGGCAGGATTGTTGTCAGAACCCAGGCCTGCTGAGAGGATGGTATTTGAGCTTAGCCCAAAAAACTAACCCCAAGGTGTCAGAGGGAGCCCAGTTATGAGGCATCCTCCTTTGGACAGCTCAGCAAACCCAGGATTTGGGGCAAATTAGGCTGGTGAAAAGAGCTGAAATGTAAAGCTTCTGCACAAATGAATTTCCTCTGAACTCCGGGAAGAACATTAAAAAGAGACTAGCATAAATAGCACAAGATTGGAATTTTACAGTGATTTCTTTTTAGCTTTTGGAGCATTTGGTTTGCTACAAGCAGAAAGCAATGCTTGCTTCCTTCATTCCCATGAGCTGTTTTGGGCCGGAGGAGTGAGCAATGTCTTGGGTAACAACATGGCACTCAAAGCTTCACCAGTGCTTTGAATTAATTTGAAGTAATCAAGTGAACACCCCATCCAGCCCCAGGTGCACAGAAAGCCTCTGAGGCTGCCCCAGAGCCTTCCAGCACAAAGCAAAGGCATTTCAGGAGAGCGAAAGGAAAATCCTCTGGAAACTGCTCAAAGTGGCTGGAGTTTGCTGTTGCTGGGCTCCACCTGGCAGAAGGAATTTGTTTGTCCCTGGGATGGAGGTGGGCTAGGCTAAATAAGCACCACTCACACATGACCAACAGGTCAGCTGTGTTTCAGAGTGGAGAGTGGTCTGCAATGCCTTGCAACAGCACTGTGGTCTTCACAGACCATTGTGGAGGTGAGGTTTGCTCAGTATTGAGGCCTCTACAGCCTGGTTTTAAGCTTGTTTGCCATGTGTATAATTCAGTCAAGTCACTCTCCTCCTTGAAAACTGCATCTGCCTCCAGATGCAGAAATGTCCCTTCTGCAAAAACACTGTTCCCCACATGTAGTTGCTGGGACATGGCCTCCAAAGCCCATTGGTTGGACTTTCATCTGTTAATGCCATGGTGTCCACAGCCTCTTGCTCTCCCTAAACCTCATGGGAGGTGGTCCCTCTTCCTGTGCTCATCCCTGCCACAGTGGTGGGATTTGCATCTCTGGCACCCTGTTGCCTTCCCTTCACCTGAGCTGGAGAACCCAGCATTGCTTTGCTCCTGCCTGCTTCCTGCTTTGGCTGTTTTTCTTTTTGCTTGTCTGTGACAAGCAGGTGCTGACAGCTCTGTTGCTTCCCACGGTTGCCCTCCTCTTCCTCATCTGTCCCCACCAGTTGTGGGGACTTGTGCAACAAGACCTGGGGAGGGAGGGCTCCCCCAGATGCAGCTGACTCTGGCATTGTGGCTTTGCAAGCAGCTCCAGAGACAGCTGGAGGCTCACTGAGCTGCAGAAACATGCACTGCTCATAGTTAGTCCTTCTGCCTGGGAGCCCTGTGTCCTGGACTGGGGGAAAATGGGGATTAGCAGAGGGCTGGTTCCTAAGCAGGGTGCCCAGATCATCCCCGCTGGGTGCGCTATGGTCCTTCCTTGCGACATGTCCCCATGTGGGGCTGGGGTCCTGTAATACTGTGGACCTCCTGTGTGGGAAGATGGTCTCACCAGCCACTGCTTAGGGACTGGTATCCTCTTGCATCTGCCAGACCACTCTTGTTGGTCCTGGTTTACAGCTTTTGTCACACTCCAGAGGTGGTCCAGGAGGAAGTGTGGCCCTGAGCCCCCTGCCCTTGGACACATGCTCAGGTGGAGGGTCAAGAGTTCCATGAATTTGCATTTGCACCAGAGCAAGGAGGGTTTACAGTGCTATCCATGGTGGCTTTTGGAAAGCTACAGGGGGAGATGGGTTCCTCCATTCTCTCTGCCCTATATTGTGGGGAGAGAAGGCCCTATGGGGACCTGGTTTAATGGGAAATTTTGTCCTGACTGATCTAAATATTGATCTCATGGTTGGTAAACATGGTGGCTTATTTGTTTGGTGTGGTGGTTGTTGTTTTGTTTGTTTGGGTTTTTTGTTTGTTTGTTTATGTGGAAGTCCCTGCAGATGTGAACAGAATAATCTTCAAATGCTTATTGAGAGGGATGTGAAGAGAGGTAGGTCCTACGTACGTCTGTGGGTCAGTCAGTGCTGTCCTGGTGCTCTTGATGTCTTACAAGCTCAAAGACTTTGGGATTGTGGCTCTTGGGACTGTCCTCTCTAAAATCCTGTAAAATGAGGATAATGATTTGGTAAATATTTAAAAGGACCTTGATCTAAGGCTATGTAAGCAGTGCCCTGCCCTGGGTACCCACTTGTGCGGCAGGAGGCATCAACTTCTGCATGCCAGGGACAAAATTAAGGTAATGGTTTAGATCTTGGGATCACCAGCAAATCCTTAAGCTTTTGATAAGAGTGAAGCCCTGACTTTCAACCAAACAGTGCAATCTGGGTGCCTTATGCTTGCTTGCTTTTTTTTTTTTTAAAAAAAAAAAAAAAAAGGCAAGCGGGATGGGAGCAGCCTCCCAAGCAGCGGCAGTGGGGCTGCCAGGAGACAGTTTGCAAAGCGAGGGGAGATAAGACGCCAAGTGACAGCCGCTAGTGAACTGCTTCCAGAGGGCAGGGTATAAATAGACAACAAAGATTTGGTGTCAGAGCAGCACTCGCACCTTCCTGCTGCCCAAGACCAGCAGGCGTGAGTGGGGAAATGCAGCTGGGGAGCTGCGCTGAGCTGTTGAAATCTGCTCTGGGATTTAAGCACGTACAGACAACGTAATGACAAGATAAGTCATTTATCATCCTGTTATGGACTTCTGTCCATCTGCAGTGGGCTTGCTCTGTGGCTCTGACTGGCCATAGCAGGTGGCACTTGGATGGACCTAATATCTGCTAACCCCTGAGCCTGGAGCTGCTGTCTCCTGCCCTGACTGCCCAGACGTATCCTACATAAGGCTGCTGCTGTCCTAAAAAGGTGCCCTGCTTGTCATGGTGCTATCTCTGGTATTTTACGGTGACACCTGCCATGTGCTGCTCTAGCTCTGGGCTTATCCAGCCCTAGCTGCTGCTCCTGTAGGGTGCCTGGGCTCTGTGTGGGGGTTGATTTGTCCTCCTGCTTGCCAATCATGCCAGGCAGCCTTATCTGGGCTTTTCCTATTCTGTGTTTTCCCCCTGGCTGGGCTGTGCTTCCCCTTGGCATGCTGTTGACCCCTAATGCTCTGTTTCTACCGTGTTTCCCACCTCTCAGGATGGGAACAAAACCACCAGCCTAAAGATGGTATGGACGTGATGTATTGTTGCAATAATGTTATTTTGCCATAGCAGCGCCAATGGTACAGGAGTACTGTTTCTTAAAATACTGAGTGGTGCAGAAGTAGGCAGTAAGTCCTCTCTGAGCTTGCTGGCTACTTTCAAAACCACCATAATTTTCAGATGATGCCACCTATGGCAGCACTTTGATGCCTTTCAGGCAGCTCTGTTCCTTTTGGGGTCTGGGTTTGTTTTGTAGTTTGCTGATGGGGTTGGCAGGTTTTGGCTTCCATGATGTGCATGTCCTGACCTGAGTATCTTGCATGGATGCTGTAAAGCACCACCATGAAGAATACAAGGACTTGGCGAAAATGAGATGAAAAGAACAGATCTAAGCTGATGAAGGAAAATGAGTGGAAAGACCTGTAACAAAATCTGATGAAGAAAAAGCAAGAATAAGAAAAGCCCAGGTTCATATACATCAGTGTAAATCCATGCTGGCTTTCTCTGTGGCAGAGTTATGGGGAGAGGTGTCTGTGGGGGTGTGTGGGGCTGCTGGGGCTTGCAATGAGCTCAGCTGTGAGGATGCTGCAGTGCTAGAGAGGGACAAATGAGCTGACTGCAGTATTTGGGGCTGGGAGCACAAAGCAGAGCTGCTCCTCTCTCTGTTGGCCATGTGAGATTCCTGGGATAAGGAGGGTCTTTTGTGTGGGGATCAGCTGTCGGCTGGCTGTCTATTTTTAGGGTGGCAGATCCCATGGTATGTGATGGGAAGGCTGGTGGTGAGTGAGGTGTGCAGGGGACACTTGTTTGTGCCTCTAGGCAGACCTCACCTGTGCTCCTGCAGCACAGGTAGTGTTTTCTACTGCTGTTTATACTGCTTTGTGCCTGGAGGTAGGTGCATAATTGGGCAGAGGGTTGGTATTTGTGCACAGTTGTCTGCTGGTAGGTTTGGCCAGCTTCTTGCAGAAATGAGGTAGGATAGGATAGCAGTGCTTCTGTGCATGGGCCTCTGATGTATTCTTCTCATTGTCCAGCTTCAGCCTGAGCTAAGGACAAAAAAAGGTTAGGAAAAAAAAAAAAAACCCAAACAAAACCCAAATCTTTTCATGTTCTGCTTGAGGGGAAGGCTGTGTTTGAGCACAGCCTGTATCAGACACCAGAGAGTCCAAGCCAGATGTCTGAGGACATAGTAAATGGGGTTTCATAAACTCAGTGCTACACAGCTGTGTACGACAGCATGTATCTTCCTGTGCCAGTGGTTCTGCTCTGAGTAGATGGACTTGTTCTTTTATGACCAGGTGTGTGGAAGTGCATCCATGTGTACAAATACAGATTTGGGGGGTTTGTTCACCCATCTCCAGACACGACCTGAAAGTTTTATTTAAACGTAGCTGAAGACAACTCAGCCTTTGAGCAAAACTAGTCTTTGCATAAAATTATATATATATATATGTATTTTTAGCCAACATATAACCTAATGATGTTTTTTCCACTGACTTGGCTATGGATTCATCATCCACACCGGTGGTGCTGAGGGAAAGGAAAAGAGCCCATAGCTGCTCTTTTTAATAAGAAAGCCTTGAAAATGCTCTGATGTAGAAATGTCCTTGCCAGCAGCACATACGTTTTCTTTACATGTGCTAAACTGCTTGGGATGCAGCTGAATGTCTATAAACAAAAGGCATTTGTTTAAAAACATTTTGACGAAAGTGTTGCGAATGTATTTCTTTTTTCCCTTAGGAACAAAGTGCTTATGGAATTGTCTTTACCTGAAGTGGGGTTTTTGGTTACATGAAATTTAAATGTACGTGTTCCTTTTTTTTTTCATTTTTCTTACAAAAATGTTTGGGTTTATGTTTTGTCATTTGGAAAAAAAAAAAAAGAAAAAGAAAAAAAAAAGAAAAACCCATCTTTTACTTTTTGTCCTCTTTCCAGTACATTAAAAAGAGACAATGTATACAAAGGAAAATGCTGCAACAATTCATCTGCCTCCTAAACTCATTGCTGAATGTTTCAAAGGCTCTTTCCTGTGGAAGGATGCTTTCTTCTGCACCTAGGCCTGATTAGAAATTAATATTCTTGAAAAGGATTTTCTAAAAAGGCAGACAATTGCTATTTCTCCTAAAAATACCCGGTTTTGGGCTGGGCTGATGAAGATGTAAATGTAAAGCAATATGCTATTGCCCTGCCATTTGGAGAGCAGCTTGGTGCAACTCAGAGCAAAGGTAAGGAAAACTGCAATTGCTTTCATTTGCTGATTACATCCATTGTCTACAGAGGCTGGAAAAAAATACAAAAATAAGAAATCCTTTGCACTCAGGCTGCAGTAACTCCTGCAGCAAGTGAGCCCTTGTTTTTTACCTGGTGTGAAGGGCTGCTTATCAAAGGAATGACAAGTGCTGATGATGCTGGAATGCTGAAGTGTTATCTTGAGAGCCAAAGACAGTGGGCTACAGCTCCTTGCTCTCCTGGCAGCACTTGCTGTCAATGCTCTGTGGTGTTACAGCTCTTCATGGAAATCTTCTGGATTTGTGGAATGATGGAGGGATGTGCTCTGTGAGGCTTATGTGCTTGTACATGTACCTGCTCCCAGCTGGTGGGAGAGCAGCACTGATGGTGCAGTGTCCCAGAGGCTCCCGAGCCTCAACCTCCTGTTGGTTTTAGTTTCTTGCTGGTTTCTGCCCCTGTCCTAGAATAAACATATGCAAATTTACAAGCCTGGAAAGAGGAAGCAGGATCTGCACCTAAAACCTCTCCTGAATTGAGCCAGGAGCTCCTGGCACACACATTTTCAGGGCAACTTCTGGAACGGGAGCACCTGGGCACCCCTTCCAAGTTCACAAAGGTTAGCAGTAAAGTCCTTTGGCAGCCTTCCACTGAAGTCCTGACATGTAGGCACATGGTCCTGGAGCACAGATCCTTTCTGAATAATGTCAGTAACTGAAAACAATAACAGGGGAAAATGAGAACTTCAGAACAGCAGCCACTCCTCTTAAAAAAAAAAAAAAAATAGTCTCAAAACTCCAGCCTTGATCTGGGCAAAGAAACAGTGAGGGCTTGCCAGCACCAGTGGCTTGCAGGATAATCTTAGTGTTCGCAGAGTAGTGGCCAGGGTGTTACGTTTTTTGACTCTAAATGAGGTTAATGGAAGTTACATGAACTCAAATCCCCATGTGATACTTTGAAAATGCAGGAGCTAACAGTGGTTATTTATTGATTTCATTTTGTCCCTCTGGCTCGTGTGGGAGGTTGAAAGTAAGAGAGCAGCCAGAGCCTGAGAGGGAGGGGGAGAACGTGTGTGTAGGGATACAGGGAACGTGGGGGTGCTGCTCTAGGAAGATTGCAATCTCCAGACTTGGGGATTCTTCCAAGCACCAGTTCAGATGGTCCATGGGGGGCTCTGCCTCTATGTGCCCCTCCATCTTCAACCACGCAGACGGCCTGGGTGGCTCACTCTGCTTCGCCTGCAAGCTGCCCAGGGCTACAAAAATTGGCAGGGCAAAGAGGAGCAGAGAGCCACTGGGTAAGCTTCACTCCACAGGGACACCAGGTCAAAAACCCAGGGAAAAAGTAAACTTGAGTCAACTTAAAAGGTTGATTTTTTTTTTTTTTCCTCACTCTTTCTAGTTTTTCAGAATCTCAGCCCATAAAACTTGGCAGTTTCTCAGGATGGAGGAGGGTGACTTCTGGTTTACATGCAGCAGTTGGTACCCAAGCATGCCTGAAACATCTGTCATTGGTGGAAATGAGCATTGCTCTGGCAAAGCTCTTCTTTTTTTGCAGTAAAGAACAAGCAAATTTGCTTATTTGTGGTTAATGTTTGTTCCAGATGGCCAGAAATAATACATGACACACAGCCCCACTATTGCCCAAACTATTGAAGAGCTGTGGAACATCTTTGCAACACAAAGACAAGCTGGGGAGATTGTTTAATTTACTGGTCTCCAGTTTGGAGTGGTTCCTTCAGCCACAATATAAATGCAGCCTCCAAGCAAGACTAAACTTTCTCATAGAAGAGAGTAAAATTTGCAGAAAAGAGCTGTGTTCTTCTGTCCTCCACTGAGATGATGGTCTCCCTGCCATCATCTCGGTGGCCACTTTGAGGCTGGTGTTTGCCATCCTAGTAGACACAAACTCGCCACTTGGTACCGCAGACCATGGTTTGCCTTGTGCTGATGCTGTGAAGAGGTGGCTCTTATGCACTCTGTATGTCATATCTATATGTCATGTCCATATGGAAATTTTTGCACAGGGTAGATGCTCTTGGTGGAGCTTGGCCAACTTTTGAACCTGTGCTGCTGCTAAAACTCATGGGATTGGGGGAGACTTTCCATCTCAGCACCCTGATGCTGGTTTGATTTACCACTCCCCTTGTTAATTTAAGGTGTGGGTGGTTTCTGGTTTTGTGGGTTTTTTTTGTTTGTTTGTTTTTTGTTTTTTTTTTTTTTTTGGCAGTGCAGACAAAGCCCTAACCTGCCAAAACTTTGTGAATTTTATAGGACTGGAGTGGAGTCCTTGAGAGAAGGAAATATGCCTTCCTGCTCCTCAGTTTGCCTGGCAAAATCTGTTATGAGGTGAGACACCTTTCCCTGTGTTGTGAACTGCCTTTTTGGCAGTGGTGATGTGGTGTGAGTAGTCTCAGCCAGCGTGTGGGGAGCAGGAGGGCTCTGGGTGTGCACCCTTGGCCTGTGGTGCCCATTTTGCGATGGAAATAGGTCAGTGGCTTTTATGGTTCTTGTGCTCAGTACAAGTCTCCTCTCTCCTGCTCTGGAAAAAGTGACCCAGAAAGAGGTATGATATTTCAAAAGGGGCTGGGAGGAGAGAGAAAGGGGCAAAGCTAAATATCATCAGTATCTTATGCCTTCAGTGACAGATCTATATAACAATGCATCAGTCAAATGCAATTATTCTCTTGCGTGTCCTTAAAGAAAGAAGCTCCTGGTTGAGCCCTACCTTTTATGCTCTGGCCTTGCAACCTGCTGATCAGGAGTGACGTACAACCACACTGCCTCAAACAGCTTTCAGAAACCTATTTCCTCTGTCAACTCATGCACAGTGCCCTTGCAGGCAAAGGGTTACTTGCTAAGATGCAGTGCTGCCTAATTAAGAATAACAACATCTTTCCCTGCAGTGAGACTTGGTTTTATAAGAATTTATCACTCGGGAGCATGACCCTGAAATAACTGCCTGGGCTGGACTTGGGACCCTGTTCATTAACTCTTTGCTCTAGGCTGGCCTCTGAGACCTACCTCCTTTTGCTCCCAGCAGAGTCCTGTTCTGTGTTGTGATCCAGGCAACTGCCAGCAGTGAGCTGCAGTCAGGATGTCTCAGATGTGCTTTAAGGTTGGAGAAACACTGAGGTGAAGTCTCCATGTGTCATATAGTTTTGACACCAAACAATATATTGACAGCATAAATTAGGAGTTGGCTCAGGCTCACTTGAAGCTCAGCCCAGGTTTGCTTGAAACTCAGCCTAATTTATCCTGAAAGCAAAGCTGAGTGGGAGAGGAGCGCTGGGTCAGGGAGGGGGTGCTCAGCAGGTCACAGCAGCCTGAGGAGCTGCAGTTTATCAGCTCACAGCAATTGTCAGCCCACAAAAGCAGGACTGCCTGTATTTCCAATTTCTTGCCTGTACAGAGCCATGCAGATCATGAGCAAAGCTGCCCTTGGCAGGCTGGAGCAAAGTGGGGATCAGCAGCAGCAAGCATCTTGGCTGCCCATGGGTCTGAATGCAGTTAGGCACCTAAACATCCTTCCTGATCAACCTCTCTGGGAAAAAATAAGTCTATATTTCCCCCATTGCTGCCTTTCCATACATGTGCTGTGTGTCTTTAGCTGGTGCCTGTACGAGTTCCTTTCATTTTTGTGCTCCTTGAGGTAATTGTCATCCTCAGCAGAGTTGCAGTGAGAGAGGCAGGGAAATGTGTGGACCCTCACTTCTAAGAAATGGAGAAGAAAAATGATGGAAAAATTTTAGAAGGTCTTGCTGCTCTCATAGTTAGCAGCTGGGCCCTGAAATGGGCTGTAATTTTGAGGGTCAGTCTATTTCCATGACAAGAGCAAGCAGCCAAGCAGGTGAAAATTTGCAGGCTGAAAAACTGACCTGAGCTGATAAATCTTCCTCTGATGGGCTCAGCTCCCAGGCTCCTATCACTCTGGGGCTTTCAGGTGGAAATAGAAGGAAACGCATGGGTGGGAGAGCACCCATAGGAACTGCTTCAGTGCAGGGAAAAAGCATCCAGTGATGTGGGAAGGGTGCTAGGGGTATTGGAAGCTGCTGGGTTGCCTGGGTAGAGGGGTCCAACAGTGCCTTTTGGCAGTTCTTGCCCCCGTAAATCCCCTTCAAATTCCAGGTGAGTTGATTCCATGGCCTGCTTTCTGCAGTAATTTTGGGTTTATTGCCCTGGAGAGGGTTCCTGCAAACAAGTGAAATGCAGGAAGGGGTGATAAAAGGTGCAAATTGAACTGGCCTCATACAGTCCCTGGGAAGCAGTGGTGGATGAAGAGCCTTCCTGCTCCTTTTCAGTGCTCCCCTCTTTATAGTAAATTGGACTTGAGGTGTTACTGCAAGGAAAACAATTTTTTTTTTCTTTTTTTTTTGTTGGTTCCATTACAGTTGTGACTGTCCCCTGCGGAGAGCCCTATGGACTGGTGTTTTCTGTTCATTACACCTCGCTAAGACCTGATTTCCTGCTGGCAGTCTCATATCCTCCATCTTTGTTTTCTTTTATTTCCTTAAAAAAATAGGAAGGTTTTTGTTTGTTTGTTTGTTTTTTGTTTTTTTCTGGCACCCTTGCTTATCTGCCAGATGGCATCTTCCTTACCAATGGAGAGGTGCCTAGGTGGAGTGCTCAGCAAGGCACCCTTGAACTGTCACCCTAGTACCTATGGGCCCCTCAGATCGGCCTTTCCCTTTTTTTTTTTTTTCTGAAGGAACATTTTTGGAAAGGAGGGAAGGAAGGATTCTCCACTCATCCCCTCCCAGGAGACCCAAGGTCTGATGCTGCACCGTATTTCTGGCAGGAGCCATAGCCCTGATGGGACATCTCTCCCTCGTCTTTGGCTTCCCTTCAGCTTAGGGTCCTAGCAGATGCTTTGCAGCTTTTCCACAAATGTTTGGGAAGAGGAGCCAAAGTTAGGCTCTTCTGGCAGCATTTCCACAACAAATCTCTGGCTCCCAGGGAAGATGGACGTTATTAACCCAAGCTGAGTCCATGGGGGGTCCCCAGCCTGGTGCCAGGGGCTGCTGCTGGGGGCTTGCCTTCAGCTGTCAGTGTAAACTGGGGAGGAGATAAAGACAGTGGTTCTCCTCCGTCCTTGCCAGCTCTGGTTGTCCACAAAGAGCTGAAATCCTGGCTGGTCTGATGACTAGACAGAGTTGCACTAGTTCCCCTCCCTTCAGGGCTATCTGCTTTCCATTTAGTGGGATTAAGGTTTGACTGTCTGTCCCCACTCACTGTTTGTCTGGCCTTCCCTGATTTGGCATTTCTCTGTGCTACTTGCTTCTTCTCTTTGAAGGTCCATACTCCACCCAGATGGAGGGATCCTGGTTTTGGAGGCAAGAATGTCCTTACTGAGCTGTGTCCGAGCTGCGAGGCTAACATTAGACAACAAACAGGGAGGTGACTCAGCCCTTTCAGTACGTGTTTCCATGTTCCCAGCTGCTGTAGGAAATAAACATTAAGTGGTTAACATCAGTAGTAAGACATGTATAGGAGAAAATATTGTCCTAACAACATCAGATCTATGGTTTAAATTGGTCAATGGCAGGAAATTTGGAATTAAGGATGGACGCTTGCCTCGCATGTCTCCATTTGCCTTGGGAAATAAAAATAATTCAGGCACCAAGTGAATTAAATGGCACTGGAAATGCCATATTACTGCATTTCCTGGCTTTTATTGCAGGGGATGAAGAAGGAAGAGTAAATGAGGTCTTTTGAGTCCTTCAGTTCAAAGTGATGGCAACAAAATCCATCCAGGTCTCTGGAGTCAACAAAGTCTGAGACCAGTTTTACTCAGTTTTATCATTGTGCTGTGTAGCCAAGACACCGGAGAGGTTCTTCCTTGGGGAGAAATTATTTTTGTTCTTCAGTTGAGCAGTTTATTGGGCTTTTTTTGGTTCAGCTCCACTGGAACTGCTTGGATGTCAGAGAATAGGTTCAGTCCAAAAAAATCTTCAAGTGTACTGAGGTACAGGGACTTGGGAAGGTCAGAAATATTTCCAGGTCAAAAATCAAAGCTCTTGGAAGTCCATCACTTGCAAACACTCTCTGGTCAGAAGATCTGAAACTTTTGTGCTATGTCAATAGGTCTGTAAGTCCTGTGTGTTCCTACAGAGTCACCTTCTGATGCTCTTGTTGATGTCAAGGAGTATTTGCTTAAAGATCAGCTTCACGGATGTCAGTAGGACAGTTGTGGAATATAAACTGCAGGTTAAAGGCCAAGTCAGTCAACTGAATGACTGAAAGATTCTGTAGCCTGTGACTGTTAGGAGATTGCCAGGTATTTCTGCAAGAAGGTGTTGGTCTAGAGCTGTTAAGCAATCCCGTAGGCAAAAAGGTAAGGTATTTCCAGTCTATAGAAGTTACTTGTCTCTGGTTCAGTGGCTAGCCTGGGAGATTTCTCTGAGCAGCCCAGTTCAGAGTGTGTTTAAGTGGGTTTCCCAAAACCCAAGAGAGGGAATAAGCAGGTTTAAAAAGGATGTTGTCTGCATCCTGGGTCAGAGATGCTGTTTTCTCCCTACGTGTTTTGATGCAGAAGAGAGGTTTTTAAGACTGCTTCTTCTGTCCCAATTTCCTCATAGCAGCAGATTTGTCCCTAGAGGCTACCATGCACACACATGACTAGCACACATGGGCAGAGGAAATGAGGATCCATGCTTCCCCAAAACAGGTTTTCTTCTAAGCCTGGTCACATCAGGATCCCAAAATACAAGGCTAGCATACATCATAACTCCTTTTACCCGAATCAAGAAGGGCTGAGGCCTGTCAGTTTTGGTTTTCTGTATATATTTAGATGTGTGTGCACACATACATTTAAGCATAGACATGTCTGTGGGAAAGGTCTGAGCTTGGTCTTGTCTGACTTTTGGGGACAATGTCAGTTGAGTTATCCAAGTCTACTACAGTCCTAAAACCAGCTTTTCTTTGACCTGTTGTCCTTCCTGCCAGGATCAATTAGGAGCTGAAAGGCTGCTGTTCTGGCACTACACTTTGGAGGTACCAGTCTGAAGAGGAGCAGATGATGGAAGAGTAGCTGTATGTCTCCAGATGCCAGGAAGGAAGAAAGCAAACCTCCCTCCATCAGGAAGCAGCTGATTTCCCTGAAAATGCTACAGAAGATCTAGCCAGTCTTGAATGCTCCTCTGGATGTCCCACAGGTGTTACCCATGACTGAGCTTCAGTGCTATCTGCTGGCAGGGAGCACTCTGCCTTTCTGTGGAGTGGCAGATAGGATGTGACATTTAAGCTTGTGGCTGTCTGGTGACATAACTCCAGGCAGCATATGGAGGCACCCATATCCCTCTGCAATCAGTGAGCTCCTACATGAGCTGAATCACTCAATGGTCCAGCAGAACCCCAGGGAGAGTCTCAATGTGTGAATAATGCACACTTTTTAATGTGTAACATCAACTTTCCTCCATGCTGACCCTACCTGCAGCTGAGCAAGGTTGAGGCCAAGAAGGTGGTGAGGTCCTGGAGAGCAAAGCCAGTGTGCTGGCACACCAAATGGGTGTGTTGCACCCTCCTCCAGTGATGAGAGCTGAGGTATGCTTCCTGAGCAGCTCACCAGAGTGAGGATTTTAGTATGTGACTTGTGAGGGTCTGGGAATTTAGCTGCCCCTGGGCCATGGTGTCTGAAGCATGGGTGTAAACAATTGGTGAACATGCACTCTGTGGCTGCTTGGAAAATGCTGCTGATGGAGCCAAATTCCTTCCTCCCTGTACGCAAACATGCTGCTAATTTCATCGGCAGTTGAATGTGCATGTCTGAGGGCAAAATTTGGCCAGAGCCCTTTGGGCAGAAGTTTTAGTGTAGCCACCCAAGAAAAAACCCAAACATAAAAGATGGGGAATTGCAAGTGGCAGAAAATGGGGGGAGGGGGGAGGAATAGCAATTGAAGTGTTGAAAAGCTTTCCCCTAATAAAACTTTTCTGGGTTCTTTAAACAGCACAATGGCTATTGATGGATAAAAAAATAAAGTAGGATGGCGTATCCTCTTGAAGTTATTCTGGTCCCAGTGGACAGTCTCTGGCATTTTTTCAGATGAAACTCTTGAGTAAACATGTTGTCCAATGTGGGAAGACACACATCACGTCATAAAAATAATTTGCAATACATTCTGGGAGACCCACCAATGCTGTCAGGGCCAGGGAGCTGCTTAACTTCACTTTGATTTACAGATAAATACAGTGTGTCCAGGGCTCCCAGTGGCTGACTGTGTGGCTGAGCTCCCAATTGCGTGCTGTGTTTTAACTCCATGGGATTAATTGAGACCACCTGGAAGGGTGGCAGCAAGAGCTGACCTTCCTGATGGCACATGGTTGTAAGAGTTGAGGAAGATATCTTGCGTAGAGACATGGGTCTCAGCTTTTCCCATCATGGGACTGGAGACCTGGAGTAGCCTGTAAGGTAAAGAGGATGTTGCAAAATTAGAGTTTTCTGGATACTCCCATGTAAGGCAGAACTCTGAGTGTTGAACGTGGCTGTATCTGCCTGTTTTTCAACTGTGATGCACGTTTTACTGTGGCTTGAATTTCTGGAATATCACTGAGGTGAAGAAAAAGAGGAGGTGCCCAGTTGAGATACTCTGATGTTCTCTATGATGTGATGAAACCTTCATGTGGACACATGCTCTTCAAGCCCATGATGCAACAGAATAAATGTGGGGGTGGAGTGGCCTGGAAGGAGAGGGGATGGGGTTTTATTGGAGTACTGCAGCATCAGTTTTGGGCAATGCAATGGTTCACACAGGCCAATTTTATTACTTCACTGGCTTTTGTGCAAAGGTGATTCATACAGAACAATTAACTGCAGCTCTGATAGTTGTTAATTAGTGGGATTTCCCTCTGGAAATGGCAGGCACTTTTCCACAATGCTGCTGTGTTCCAGCCCCCACGTTGATGTACAGCAGGAGGGGGTTTCAAGTGTAAATAAATGGTAGTTTTTGGAACAAGATAGATGTGGAAGATAAGCTGGGATTGTAGAAAGGAGCAGGGCAGCCTGAAGGATATGCCACTGAAAACAGCTTTATACTGCTTTTTTTTATGTTAAGGAGTTGAAAAAAGTACAAGTGGGTCTGCTCAAAGGGTTATAATATTGAAGAGAAAACTTCATGTCCTGCAGATGAAAAGAGGGGAAAATAAGCTCTGTGTGTGCGTGTGAACAGAGGTGAGGTGAATTAGCTTGAAATATACCTGTAAGCAGCTCTTGCTCTTACACTGAAGTGTCTTATCATTCATGTGGTGCAGGCCAGCTCTGTGCAGGAACGTGATGGCATGAGCCCTTGCCAGCCAAGAGGATGTGTCAAGTTTTTGGCCAGGGCTAGGTTTCTGAGCCCAGCTCCAAGTGCTCCCTGACATGCCAGCAGGTTTGAATCCAAGTCTCCATCTTGCTGTGGTCTCTAATTTTTCCATCTCTGATCTTCAGTCTATGAGTCCTTGTCTCCTGCTCCCAGTTTTGACTGGGGAGGTTAATCCTTGGCCCTTCAGCTTGCGAGTGCTCTACAGTAGGGAGGTACATGGTGCTTCTGTGCTTTCCCAGGTGGGAGTGCCGTGCTGAGGCCAGCATGGTGTTTGCTAAGGTTACTGTTCCTGGTATGGCTTCTGCACTGGTATCTGCTGTGCTAACTCTGGGAGGGATTCTTGTTTGGTTTCAGTAAAGGAAACACACAAGTAAAGATAAGGATCTTTTTCTCAGCATCCAGAAGCGAACAGGGATCTCTGGGAGAGATGTGAGCAAGCTCATTGCAAGAGAGCGTAATGAATTATGCGTTCTTGGAATGAAGACTTTAGTCTTCAGCCTTTGAGCATCACCTTCCACCTCCTGCCGCCAGCAATGCTGTAGATTCTACCGACCTAATGCAGGAGGCTTGACTGGGAGATGGCATTTCAGGGGACACTTCAGGTTTCCAGGGCTTGAAAATTTTGTGAAAGTGCCTCTTTGCCTCCAAGACACCAAATTGTCACGCTCTCTTGGCCATTGGTGGTAAAGGTAATTTTCATCCATCTTGGTCATGCCTTGGGCAAAGACTGACTTCTCTCTTTCATGCCAAGCTTTGTTGGCTGCACTGGTTGGAGGAGCAGAGAGCTGGTGCTTAGCCATCCCTGCTGTGCTGCCCTGCCTTTAACAGCCCTTGATGCAAGGGTTGGGGAGCAGGAGGGGCCTGGTTTACAAAATGCCAGTGATAACTGAAGTGCTTCTGCATGAAACTGCGATGGCCACATCCATGGATGCTAAAGGTCTGGACTTTGCTCATATCACACCCACACGCCCCTCCCCCTTGCCCTGCATTTCAATTTCTTGTGATTTGGCATCTTGGAGGGATTTGTCAGTGAGATGCTATTCCAGACAGGTTTCTGTAAAGTTGCTCTGCCTTCTATGAAGCTCCTCTGACCTTGGGCATGGGCACCCTCCTCAGCTCAGAGCAGGAGCAGCCATGTGCAGGGCATGCTGGATGTGCAGGCTTTGTCAGCGAGGCCTGAGGTAACAAGGTGGGTAGTTGCTGCCTGCCTTCACCAACGCTGTCCTTAGCATCATAGGCATGAAAAGCTGAGCAATGACACCGTTTTTTTGGTTTTGTTTTGTTTTTTTTCTTTTTTTTGTTTTGTTTGTTTGTTTGTTTTTTTTTTGTGTGTGTGTGTTTGGTTTTTTGGTGGTTTTTTTTTTTTTTTCTAAAAATGCTCAAAGAGCACGTCCCTTCCATGGGTCTCTCCACCAGCTTACCTCCCTCCTTGCCCTCAATTGAAGACAGATGCCAGGAAATATTTCTGCTGTTTGGCTGAAGTGAAAACATATGGGGGGGGGGGGGGGGAACAAACCGCAGCTTTTATAACTAATTTACTGTCACCCCGGGAGGTTGGGGCCAGGGGGGGGAGGGGGGGGGGGTGATC
>JANHGN010021827.1:0-22523 GCA_024605025.1 Megaceryle maxima | reverse complement strand
GGGGGGGGGAAGGGGGGGAAATGGTGTGCAGAAGAATTCAAAGCCAAAGGATTCAGGCTGAGGAATTCAGTCCATATGATCCAGCAGAGATGTGTGCTGCTATTCCTGTACGTCTTGAAAGGAAACTGCCACCAGATCCTCTGCTATTTTCTGTTCACAGGGCCCTTCTGATGGGCGTGATATTTCAGCCTCTGCGCTATAACCCCCGCGCTCCAAACATGCAGGGACACTTGTGTGCACTGCCAAGCGCTGTTCTCCGCTGCTGAGGCAGGGACAGTGGTGGGAGGCAGCTCTCCTGTTGTCACACCACAGAGCTCTCGAGACAATCCTCTGCAGACAATGCGGGTTATGGCGGCTTCGCTCCGGTCTGTTGCAACATCTGCTGACACAGGCAAGATGGGCATTTGTAAGGTGGGTGGTGGGCAGCAGTGCCTGTGGAGAGGGGGTCTCCAACTCTCCCTGCTGATCCCTCTTAAAGTGAAGAAGTGTTTTTATTCCCTGCATTAGTAGTAGCATATGGCCAAAGGAAAAAACAAACAAAAACCAACCGACCAACCAAAAAATAAAACCAAACCAAAACAAAAAAACCCCAACCAACCAAAACACACACACACAAAAAGACCCCAGCCACTGAAAAGCACCAAACAAAACCAACCAAACAAAAAATACCCCCCCCCAAAAACCCGACACCAAAAAAACCCCCCACAAAACCAAAACATAAATTGAGCCCTGAGGATGTGAACCACCCTCACAGGCTAATGTCCTTAAAGGGAAGTTTTAAGGGTGTATTTACTGCTACTTAATACTGATCTAGTAAGTACATGTATTTTACTCCCTGCTGTTTGTAATCAGCAACAGGCTTCTCAAATTTGAAGCAGGTACCAATGCTCCAGTGTAACTCCCATTTATTTTAATGCTCCTGAAGTGGATAGCACTGATAGATTCAGGAGAAAGAAGGAGGGTGTTATAATGCATCAAGAGGTGGTTTCAGGTGCCTGTGGTAAAAATGGGGGGTTTGGCTTCTCCACATGGATACTGAGTTTTATGGCCAGAGTGCCCAGCTGTCCCCTCTTCTCATTGGGACCTGTCACAACAGATTGTCTTTTTGTGAACTAGCATAAAGCTGGAGTGACTACACTGACGTCAATTTGGCATGGGACAGAAGTGGCAAAGCCTAGGGAAGTTAAACAGGGCTTTTATTCCATTGACTTTAATGAGTCTCAAGTAAGAGGGATTGGGCCATTTCTCTTAACAAGTTTTGTTGTCATTCTGCTCTGGACATGTCCCTTGGGTGCTCTGCCTGATGGGGATGCAGTGCCTCGATGGAATATTGCATCTCACACATAAAATAGCCTTGCCAGGGGCACCTCTGGGATGGAAAAACATCTTTCCATAGTTTCCTTGTGATGCTGCTAAAAGGAGACAAGCCTCCAGTGTCAGCTAAAACCCCACCAAGCTGGCAGAGACTCCATAGATGGCTGCTGATAGAGCTGCCTTTAACAAGGCAGGTTAACCACCCTGTCAGGAGGGTTGACATCAGGTGCTGCAAAAGTGACAGTCGGGGGAGGGAAAACCCCAAAGTAGGGAGCCATGCTGCTCTCTGACAACACCAGTCTATTCTCAAGGACTGGGACTCACACTTTCCCTGCTCTGCTTTTGTATTGCTCTCCCTCCTGCTGGAGTGCAAGTACAAGCTGTGGGATGCTGTGGTGTGGGAGGCAGAGGGTATGAGCCAGGGCTTTGCCCCACACAGGGGAAGCAGTGGCATTGCAAAGGGGCATTAGCAGTTCTCCTTGTCTCCTGAATTTCGTCCGTGAGCAATTTCCAGAGAAATTGAACCTGACTCAGCTCCTCAGCTGCTAACCTCCTGGCTGCTGAGACTGTCTTTTGCATTATGGTGGAGCATAACTGCTTTGTGTGCTGCTGTCAGGGTCTGAACAAGTTTTGATAAAAGACCAAGTGTTAGAGAGAAAGGAAATATTTACCAAAAGTTGTTTTCAATTTCCTGAGCTTGCTGTATCCATTCCCCTTCACTTCTGGACTCCAAAACAACCAGTCTTCTGGGGGAGCCTCACTTCATTATTGTTGTTTCACCCAGTGCAGTTGACACTTAAGCCTGGGTTTCCCAATCCTCCCAGCTCTGATTCATTAACTTCAAAGTCCACACAAAGCTGCTGCGGGTTCCCTGGCCGCTTGCACAGGGATACACGCCTGCCCTGTTACCAAGGGGTTTGGTTTCCTGTACCACAGCTTTGCCTGCCTCTGGGTATGCACGTGGCATCTGGTTTCTCCTGAGCAGACCCGTTTGGCACCAGGATTTTTTGGTGGTGGTGTTTTTTGTTGTTGTTGTTTTGTTTTCCCCTACAGTGTGTTTGCCCTGAATATGTTGACTGGTTGTCCCAGGTTGCTGGCAGCCTGGACGCAAGCCTGGTCTGCAGTGGCCAGAGGTGAAGAGAAAAGGGTTTTCTTAGTGATGGGTGTGTGCATGTAAATAGGTACTGGAGGATGAATGGAAACCCTGTGCCTGGCAGAGAGGAGAGGGAGGCAGGAGGAGGGTGGCCTTTGGGGTGAATGCAATAACCCAGCTGGACAGGAAGGCTGAAGGCGTTCAGCAGTAGCTTCTCACTAAACTATTTAATGGTAAATCCAAATGCAAATCAGTGCTCTGACTTATCAGTCCCACGCATGCCAATGCACCCATGGCAAGCACCTTGGTGCATGAGTAACTAAGTGAGCATACAATGCCTGAGCTTGGCTTTAATAAAGGGAGGGTTTCTGCTCAGCAAGGGGCCAAGGGGACATGCAGTAGAGAATGGAGGAGGGATTCCTCAGATCCCCAGCCTTGTGCTGGAGAACATTGTGTTCCAGGGGTAGCTGCACCTCGCCCTTGGAGCTGGCTCTGCTGGTTTCATGCCTGAGAATCTCACCCTTATTTTTCCACTTGTATGAGCAGGCTTTGAGCCTTCAGTCCAAGTGCCTCTTCACTATGGCTAATTCTTTGTACTGCTCTAGCCATGCTGAGAGCTTGTAGAGATGGTCTGCACCAGGGCTTTCCCAGGTTTACCAAAATGACAAGTGTTACCAAAGCAGCTTTCCTGGCCTAAGGGTATCTCAGCCCTCGGCAAAACCCACCTCCCACAGGCTGCTGTCTGGATTTTTAGGCTAGGAAGATAAAGGGGAATAGTGCTGCAAGGGTGGGAGCTTTTTCTTGTCTTACTTGTTGCAATGTTGTTCTTATTAATTAGCTTCTCTTTCCTACCCAGGCTATGCAAGAACCAAGGTAACAAGGAAAAATCGGGCTATCAGAAATGACCATCTAATGGCACCAAATGTGACCTATTAAAAATAAGCTACAGACTAAGAAGAAAAAAAACCCCAAAAACCTACTGCTGAAAAGAAGCAAAACTTCTCCCCAGCCCGAACTTGGCCATGAAATGCTTCTGCTAGGGGGAAAAAAAAGCTCCTTCCTCCACAAAGAAGAGTGCAGAGCCTGGTTTGCTCAAAGCCCTTCTCCTCATCGTCTGAGCACTAGGTGAGAGTTCAACTGAAAACTAGAGGAGGCACATGGACAGCTAAAATGTGCATCCACCATTTGCTGCCCTGTGCTTACCTCCTGCAAAGCCTTCCCTCTGGGGGGGGGGAGTGTGACAGAGGAGACATTGGTCAGTCTTTAAGAAGGGTTGGCCCCAAACTGCAAAACCCGGTTTGCTTCATCCTCCCTTGGGTCCTCTAACCCAACCTCTGCAGGAGCTGTCGGTGGCTGGAATCCAGCTCCTTACCCTGGTGCAACCCAACTCTGCTCAGTTGCTCTCACACAGCTCCAAGGGACATGTTCCCACCACTGCTGCTGCATGAAGCTGGTCTGGCTTTGATAGGAGGGAGGCACAACGAGCTCAGGCATTTTAGGGATATGAAAATCTAAAGCCTCAACTAGACGCTACTAGATTCTCTTCTTCCTTTTTGCTCTTGCTGTTGTCAAGGCTAGGAGTTTATACTGTGCAGTGAGCCCTTTTGTTTTGTAGGAGACCAAGTGATTGAAAACAGCCATGATATTACTATGCGCGGACAGTACATTTTTTTCCATGTATTTTCATAACCCTTTTCCCAAAGGATCAAATGTGTCTTTATTCTATAACTCCACAATGGGATAGAGCAGCTCCTCGGGCGGGAATTGTTCTGCTCCATAGGCTACTTAATACTTCCTATAAACAACTCCCAAATTAGGTAGGTAATACTTAGTATTCCTGACCTGACCAGCAAAGTATTTGTAGCTGTGTATCAGAAGAGATGGGGCTGGAGATGTCAGAGGTGAATCTGGGGTTAAAGACAACAAAATGCTGTCTTTTGTGGCTTTTTGGTTTGTTTTTTTTTTATTTTATTAAAAAGTAAGCCTGTCTGTGGGTGCAATTGCATTTCCCTTAAAAGAAATGCAGATTTCAGACCTCTGTTGTACCTTAGGCATCTCTGGCACCTAAGACAAAGTGTATCTATTTGAGAATGGAGTTTCACCAATAATGTCATGGGTTATACTTTTAAGTATGTATGTGCCTGCTTGCTTCTTGTCCCTAGTAACATGATGTAATTCTCTAAATCTTGTCTAAACTTGAGCCATGGCATCAGTGAGACTCCAAGTCAGAGCAGGACCCTGTGGTCCTTCACACTTCTTGGCATGGGAAGTTTCCACTCTTCTTGACCTTTGAGGAAGTGCTACTTGGGCAGATGGGACACTGTAGTGGTATCCCATGGGGACTCTAGACCTTGCCCACCCTGTGTGTCCATGTGGCAGATGCTGCCAAGTTGCCAGGGAGGTGACATTACCCTGCTGGGAGCCTGGCAGTCTGGTACACAGAGCAACTGAGGATTAGAAAGGTCCATGGCAAGGAAAGGGGAAAAAACACTAAACCAAATCTCTTCCCCTTAAATATCCCTTTTGTGAGAGTGCTGTGATTGTTCCTCATAAGGGCTCTGAAAGCAGATGTGAGTTGTTCTGGTCCCTTATTGCTGTTTCTTTCAAACAGCCCCCCCTGAGATGTCTTGCTCTTGCTGCCTTGTCTAGGAGGGACATGGCTGCACCAGCCTTGGCCTCTCGCAGTGCTCCTTCTGAGCAGCAAAGGGGTGGTCTGCAGACCTGTGCACTTCCACTTGCAAGTCTTCCCCTGCCTCCAAACCCCCCTGTCTTTTTTTTTTCCTCCCTTCCTCCCTCCTCTCTTTTGCACTTAGACAACATCTGTTTCCAGATGTTGTTCATGAGTCTAATAAATGCAGCAAAAGGTCTTGAGATAATATATTTACAATAGCTGGAGATGTTGCCTGCTAGTTAATGGCTCGTTCGAGCACACCAAGATCCACACGTTTCCTGAAGGGTGGGGAAAACCCCATTGAACAGAAAGAAAGAGGAGTGTTGGGGTTTTTTTGATTTTGTTTTGTTTTTTATCTCTCCAGTAAATGGCCTGAAAAGTGGAAGGCAGTTTTGGAGAATACTGATGGGATTGAGAGCATGGCCATCTCCATGCAGTTGATTTCAACTTGCAGTTAATGACAGAAAGGGCATGATTGTGGTTTGTTTTGTTTTTTTTTTTCTTCTTTGAAAGGCTCAGCTCAAAGTGAAGGAAAGTGTGGAAGGCCAGCTGCTGCTGTCCACCCCTTTCTGGACCCAGTGAAGACCTGCTCTAGATACCTTGCTGGCTTCTACCATGCACATAGAAGCAAGAGCATCATCCACACCTGGCTCTTCTGTTTCTGGGCTGTTGGGTGGAATGGCACTTCCCTGGGTTCAAAAAGGATTTATGGTCTCTTGCAATGAGACTGCACTGTGCCCTGTGAGGAATCCCCACCTATCATAGCTCTCTGTGAGTGCTGTGTGTCTGCTGCAGACCAGCACTGGGCAACCTCTCTGCAAGGCACTTTGCCCGTGTACAAATGCCCCTGAGGAGAGCAAAGTGCTGGTAGCAGCTCCAGCCTGGCAAACTGGAGGCGTGCATACTGGGTATATAACCATGTCCAGTGTGTGAATTGATCCAGTGCCATGTGCTAGATGTGAAGTGCTTTCCTTCATTGCACAGAGGGGTTTAGCTGCTTTGGGAGGTATATATTGCTTTGTATTTGCTCCAGCTTTCATTGCATATTTGCACTGAGGTCCATAACCACCCTGGAGGACCTGTTAGCAGCGGTGGAAGGGTGGTAAAATTGCCTTGTAAAAAATTGCATCAATCTTTTTGAGGAGAGAGGGATCTAGCCTCAAGCTCGGCTCAGTGTCACTGGTCAGTGAAATCACTCCCTTTGACTGCAACTGAGCATCTGCTTCTACTCAACCACTCTCCAGAGTCTTGAACTTGCAGGAGGACTGGGTTCAGGCTGACACCCATCTCCTCTGAGGCTGCCAAGGGACCTGAAGGTTGGATTGTGCTCAACTCAAGGACCAATTAGATGACTCCATGTGCCAGGGCCTGTCTTTGGAGTCAGCTTGTTTGACAAGCAGCGCTGCAGCTGCGACAAACGCAGTTGGCTCAGGTTCATCACTAAATTGTCCATTTATACTGACGTGGGATGATAGGGCTCCTTAATGTCTTGTGGACAGAAAAAATCACCCTCCTGCACATCTGCAGCTAAGGCTTCTGCATGAAACCCATTTGAGAGCAGCTCCCTAGACTGCAGCAGTTATGATATACCCCTTAAATGAACGGAACAGCTGGAGAGGGGCTGGCAGGGAGGCAGGAGGGGACACTTAGAGAGTCATTCAAGGGATGCTTTTGTCTGGACAGTAGGATCTTGATCACAAATCAGAGTGAAAGAGCAGAGGACTTTCCCTGCACAGTGTGGGGAAGTGAAATGACACCCAGCAGGTTTCAGTTTTCAGTATGGATGGTGTATTTTTCATGATTTGAAGTGCTTGGGCTGGTATAAAGGAGAAAGAGCCAGCCTTTGGTTAAACTATGTAAAACACAGGCAAGTAGCTGCAGTCATCATAGTTCAACCCTGGCCTTTAAGGAGTATACTTCAGAGCTCTCTAGGATGCCTGGCATCCCAGTTACTGTTATTTCCCTGTGTAGGTCTCTACTTTCCAAACATTGTATCATCAGCTTCTAAGCATCTCCCCTTCTTTTCTGACTGTCCACTTCTTTGTTGTGGTGGCAGATAGCATCTTAGGTAACTCCATGGACCACAGTTTCTCTCTGGAAGAGCTACAGTCTCAAAGACGCCTTTTCCTTTGGCAAAGAAATAGGCTGCTAATGAGGGTAAAGCTGGGAAGAGACTGAGCAGGGGGTAGGAGACCAGTGTGGCTGTGTCTCCCAAATGAATAGATACCCTGTATGTGCCGGATCTGTGGGTTACACAGCTCTGCTCATATGAGAAACTGTTGAAAGGCTGCAGCCATCAAAGAGGTGTTTTCCATGTGTGCTGGAGCAGCAATGTGAATTTAAGTAGTGAGAAAACAAGAAACCTGCTAAAAGAAATAAAGAAAGGATTTCCTGCGTCGCAGATGCTGAAACCCTGTTTTGGGAACCGAGTGGCTGTGAAAGGTATAAGGCCATTCAAAGAATCAGGACTGTGTGCTACTGGGCCGTCCAAGGGTTTGGTGGAGAAGAAACAGCTCGTGCTTGCTGTAACCTGCTCCCAGAAGGTCTATTTTTTCCAGCCCCCTGAAACAGAGACTGAGCGAGAGATGAATGCAAGTTTTCTCTGCCGGTAATTTCCAGCACAGACTGCACGCAAAATCTTCATTTAAAACGTGTAAATGACAGCAAAGGAGCCACAAGGGAGACAGATTTTAAGAGACCAATTTGCTGCCCAGGTTTTAATGACTGTGCACCACAGTGGGCTCCGTGCCACTTCACTGCTGTGTGCGCTCAAGAATGTGATCAAAGGATGGACAGACGGACAGGAGGGGCTCAGCAGAGCCTACATGTCACCCTGGAGGATAAAATATTGTATGTCATGCTCAGAGAAATTGGGAGAGGTGGGCCTCTCCCTTGCTCCTGAAGAACAGAAAGAGGCTTTGTTTCCCAGGTGCGTGGCTCAGAGCTGCCCTATGGCACGTATTGGGGAGACTGCTCCCCACCAAGGTGGTTTTCTCTCTGGCATCCTGTGTCCATCGGGACAAGGAGGAGGTGACAGGGAGCTTTGCTTCACTAGAGGGCCTCAGTGGATTAATTCCTCTGAATGCCCTCAGTGCCCTCCAGGTTCACCAGGTTGTACGCCCACATCAAGCCCCAGAGTTTCCCCCCCTTTGCACTGCAGCTTGCTCGCTCTGGGATGTTGCTCCCTGGTGGCCTTTGGTTTTTTTTGCAGAGAGCCTTTAGCTGCCAGCTCTTGGTTCCAGATGTTTCCCTCTGATTGTCACCTTGCCTGGCTTCTCTCTTCAAAGTATCAGGTCAAAATACCTCGCTGCAGGTGCATCAGGGCTGCCCTGGCATCTACGTAGGGCAGCAGCCTATTTGTACCATCCCGTCAAGCACCCTTCGACTGTGAGGAGGAAAGAAAGACGCAGGCTGGCGTGAGCCCAGCCTCTGCTTTGCAATCTCTTTTCTGACGCTATAAATAACCTCGGGAAGAGTCACTTCAAAGGGAAGGGCTTGTGGCAGAGAGGTGGTTTGGGGACCAAGTGGGACAGGGGCGTCCCACTGCCCGATCCCACCCTGGCGCTTTGCATAAATCAATCAATCATGCAGCAAGGGAGAGGTGGAGAGAGAGGGCGAGCAAAGGAGGTTACTTTGGGAAGCTGCGCAGCTCGCTCATCCCAGCCCCGTAGTTCGGAGGGAGTGTGTCATGTTACAGGGGAGCCACGTTCAGCCAGAGCACAACGTCGCCGGAGCAGCTGAGAATTACCTCTCTCTGATGGGGACTTTCATGTGCGAGCTCCTGGCCAGTCTGCAAAGGAACTAACTTAGAAGGAAACAAAATCCTACCAGCGAACCAAAGACTGAAACACAGGAGGAGAAAAAAAAAAGAGAAAAAAATTCCGACCAGATTTCACCCCCCCCTTCTTTGCTGCAGTTGGATCCTTTTTTTTCTGCATCTCTTTTATGTGTGTGGTTTGTTTTTATTTTTTTAAGAACCTCCCCATCCACTTTTGTCATTAGTGCTGTTATTTGTCATTTGTTGGCACTGGGATCCCCTTGGACGCTCTTTTTCTATGCCTTCTGGATTGAGCTTCTTGGAGTAGGAGTGAGGCTTTATTTATTCTATTTATTTATTTATTGTTTCTTAGGCCAGGGAGGGAATGTTGGAGGAGAAGAGCTGGAAAGGCGTCGGTGAAGCAGCTTTTGACAGGGGGTGCGTGGCTCCCCCCAGGACCAGCGATGGGGAGCGATGCTGCCGCCTCCCTCTCCTGCTGGGCTCAGGGCTGCCCGGTGTCTCCCTGCTCTCTCTGGTGCTGAGTCTCCTGCTGTACTTGCGGACCTCTGATCTGCAGTCCCGGGTGTCCCACTTGGAAGCGGACAGACCCACACAGCTCCCTGCCTGGCTCTCAGCAGACCAAATGGAGACAGCTATTTTGGGAAGAGTTGACCAACTGCTTGACGAGGTCAGTGTTCTTTCTTTCTGTATGTATAGTTTGCAGTACTATAGATTTTAGGCATGTGTATGGTTGCATTATCTGGTTTTTTTTCTCATCCCTCAGAAATGCATTTCTGCACAGGTGATGCTGCTACATTGAATTTCCCGTAGCTTCAGGTCCCTCCTACCTCTCAAAACTGCCTGGTGTTTGCTTCCCTCTGCCCTAGCCCATGCTGTGGCTGAACCCTGGCACGTTGCAAAGGGGGAAACCTCATCCCTGGTCCTGGCAGGGAAGGCAGAACCTCCATCTCTCTCAGTTTGGTGACTGGTGACAGTGTCAGCTGAAAGACTCAGAGCTAGAGGTTAAACCTGGGAACTCAGTGTGGGTTTGAGCCACAGGACAGGGACACACAAGGCACACTGCAGCTGGCGTGGTTACAGGAGGAGGTAACGGCAAACACACTGATGTTGTGACGAGATGGCATTCTGCTGTGCCTGCCCTGACCCCTTCCACGGTTACTAGTTTAGGAAAATGAGGCGCATGAGCAGTGCCAGGATAGTTTCTGATACTGCCAGAGCATCAGTGCAGAGCATATGGCTGTGATATGCTTGCTTGAGCCCCATCCAAACTCCACCAGAGCCAGCAGACTCTTCCTCTGAGAGTAGGGAGAGCTGCTGCTGAAGAAGCCTGAGCTTCATCAGGCCAATAAAGAGGGTCTGAAAGTGTAGATTTTTGTTGCTGACACCTTTTACTTTGCTGTGCTGAACCTGCTGGGGGCTGTCCAGGCTCCTCTGCCCTAGGTGGGATGAGTATCCTGTAGTATTACTCCCCTCTTTGGGGCTTTGAAGTGGTTTTGACATGTGTCAGGGAGCAGATGGTGTCTCAGTCTCTGAACTCTCCAGGCAGGTCCACGCTGACCGGTTCCTACAGCTCTAGGGGTTGCTTGGGGCTGAGATTCAGAGCTAAGGCTGTTTCCACCCCCATCTCTGTTTACTCTGTTTACTCCAACCTTGCCTTGAGACAGGCTGCGGAGATCCCTGTGGCTAGCCCAAAACCTGTTTGTGTCTGAAAAAATCTTGTGTTATGTTTTTGTCAAACAAAGCTAGGAATGGAATGATCAGAGTGGTGGCTATTGGAACCCACCCTGAGTTGCTGACACTTGGGGGCAATATGGGGACCCTCTCAATGCTTTCAAGGAGCAGCAAAGGTCTGTGGTGAGAAGTTTAAACCTATAGCTGACAGGCTCAGCTACTGTTAATGGGTCTTGTGGGAGCAGTCCCTGGATCGGCTGGGGTTTGCAGTCAAAAGCTGTGAAGATCGAGTTAGCAAACACCGTAGGAGCTGAGGGATGTGGTTTTGAGTGGCCTCTTTGGATGAGGAACAAGGGAGAGAGACAGGGTCCCTGGGGGAAAAGCACAGAGAAAAATGCTTTTTTGGGAGGCAAGTGTTGCAAGTGGCTGGACCTGTGCCCTGCAGTTGCACCCTTGTGCAGGGTGGGGATAATATGCAGCGGTCCCCTCGTTGCTGCTGGCACTGGTCCCCTGGGAAGTCACAGTTTATCTCTACCAGGTCATTTGAGACGTGCCACAGGATGCCTCCTGGGACCAGTGCCCAGGGCCGGATGGCCCCCTGTGTCATGCTGGCTCCACTGCCCACGGCATCTTTCTGCTTTTTTATAGCCTGGCTTAGAGAGGAAATCGGGCTCTCATGATGCCCGCATGCCCAGCAGCACCCCTACTTTCTGACTAGTCTCTCCTGATCCCCTTGGGGTAGCCCCAGCTCCCCCCACAGACAGTGCGGGGAGAATCTGTGGGACAGGAACCACTGCTTGAGTGGCCAGCCCTTGCTCCACTGGGGTTCCACTGGGGTTACCAGCTTCCCACTGGACCACCGCTTTGAAAATAGCGTGGAGAAAGGTGCTGGAGCCTGTGGAGGAACAGGGATACCTGGCTCAGGTGTCCTGTCACTTTACATCTGGGAATGTCTGCTGCCTGCCGAGGGACAAGGGATATGCCCCCAGGGAGGAAACCTTCTCTGACTCCACTCACTACCTGCTTCAGCTAAGCTCCAAACCCAGCTACTTCAGACCTCCACAACTCAGCCAGAGGCACTGGCATGGGCCAAGCAGCTCGAGGTGTAGGGTGGTGGTCTGCTGATGGACAGATGGTGGGGTGGCATATGGGGCTTTTGCTTAGGAAAGAAAAATAAATCCCTCTGGTCCTCCTTTTTGTTAGGTCTGAAGTGGGGCTAAGTTGGATGGGTCTTCCGGACTGGCTGGAGAGGGATAAGAAGAACAGAGGAAAACAGGAAGGATAAGGGCAGCGGGGAACGGATGGGAGAAGAAAAATGAGGAAAGCAAGACATGGTGCTGAGTGTGACTGGGTTGAGAGGGGCTGCAGTCGGGCTTGCCGTGATGGACGTGAAAGCAGGATATTCATTCCCCCCTGCTCAGACCCTCACTGCTTCTCAACACCACATCCTCACAGAGTTTCCTGATATTTTGACCTTAATGGGTTTCACAGCTGCCAGCTCAGTGTTATCCATCATAAAATAAAATAACAAAGCTTTAAAGAAACTCCAGCTTCGGAAAGAGCTGGTCTGAGCCGAGCAGGGGGTTAGGAGGTGAGAAGAGCACATAGGCACAGGAGCACACTTCTAGTTCTGGTGGCTGTGAAGATCAGCTGGAGAGATGTGAAGAAACAAGGTTTGTAAGAGCTGGTAGGAGAGAGCTCTAAGGTTGTGCTCAAAATCCATAGTGCTCTGTTCTCTGAGCTGGAGCATGTAGTGCCCTCTAGACTGTGTCACATTTGTGTCCAGGTGTGCCCTGGAGGTTCCCAAGGGTCTGCAAGCAGCTGTGGGGACACCATATGGATTGCACTGAAAAGTGAAAAATGCCAAAGTCCTGTTAGGTGCCCTTCTTCCAGACAAGCAAAAAAAAGAGCAAACTGGCAGGGAGAGGACCTGAGTTGGTTTATTTAAAACATTAATTTAAAGCCAGCTGGTGGGGATGTTTTCTCAGTCTTGGAGCCCTGTTTTGGAGCCACCATGGCTGGATGTGGCAGTGTTTCCATCTCAGTTTAGGGTGAGCCAGGAGAGGGTGGCAGATGTGTTCCCAGTAGCAGCCTGACCAGTGCACCTTCACTCGCTACTGTGTAAACCTCTGCCTGGTGTCCACGAATATCAGAGGGGAATTTTCTACCGTACACAAATTGACTAAGTTTTCCCACAAAAATGTCTGTGCAGAATGGGCCAGAAACAAGTAGTTCAGGGAGAACTTTAGCTCCATGTAGTAATTACTCTGCATTTATGGGACATCATAAAATCATACAAAGAGCACAGATAAACTCACTACTGGCATTTGTAGGAGAGGCAAAGCTTTCCAAAAACAAAACCAAGGTCCTTTCCCACGCTGGGTAATGGTTGGTACTATTTTATTTGCTAAAAGCTCCTCAGGGTGGAGAATAGGAGGGATTCAACGCTAGTGCTGCTGCTAGGAAAAAGAATTTGTGTGCTTGTAGAGATAAAAGTTTGAGTGACACAACAGTTATCCTGTAAAGCCTGGGGGGAAGGTCTGCTGCACTGTGATGGGTGCACTCAGCCTCTCAGGGGCTTGTGTTGAAGGTTTTGGTCATGTTTTTAGTACTGCTGAAGAGATTCAGGGGCTGTGAGGAGGAAGCATTGATCCATACTACTTTCCCAATAGCCTCATTTCCCTGGGACTCTTTCCTTACTTGCAAAGGAGGGACACCTGACAATTTTTCCTCTCCATTTTCTTCATATCTCCAAGCACACTGCTCAATTCTGCTTCCCAGGGTCAGAAAGATTGCTTTTAAGCATCCTCTACCTTGATCTTTACCATGGTGTTTTCCACCCCAAAATCATGACATTTTTTTCCCTCCAATTTCTTTAGCAGCTAAGTCCCATTTCCTTTCAGCTGCTTGCAATCCTTGAACCTAGATGGTGTTATTTCCAAGCTTTTTGCACCATCTGGGAGGTCTCACTGCTTGCTTTTGCTCTATGCCGCATGGTCCTGTGATTCCAGGAGCTGGGCCTTTAAGAAAAAACAGTGAAATTGGAGATAAAACAATAAGAGTTAACAAAACCACCCGCCCTTGAAATCCTCCTGATGGTTGTAATAGATTATCTATTTGAGACATGTTTCTTTTAGCTGTTGGAGATAGTGGTGGGAAATGATTTCAGCTCCCTGGGTGACTGCAAACAGCTACGTCTGCTAAAGAGCTATTAATCTGCCCCCTTTGAAGAAGTGCCCTCTCTGTCACCTAATCCCAAATGCCCCTCCAAAATAGACAAGCACATGCAAATTTTAGGAGGCCACAGCCATGGTCCAATGTCAGAAGAGGTCTCGGTTTCACTGCTCTGTCCACCCAAGCCAGCCCTGTCCCGTCCTGCTAGTGGCGAGTTAAAACCCATTGGAAAAGCCCATCTGGGGTATGTTGTACGTGCTGTTCCTAGCACGTTTCAGCCCAACCCTCCTGGCCTTGTCCTCTTGCAGATAGAATTTTCCTTTGTCCTCTGCAGTCAGCAATGTGCCGTAGCTCTCTGAAGACATAGAGGTCCACAGTCCTCATGGCAGAGCCATTCAGCTCTGGCCCCAGTGCCGGCAAAGGTTTTTTTCAGACACTTTTTTATGTGTAGGGGGAAGATGTAGCCATTATGTCACCGGGAAACATGACAGGCTCTACTGACAAGCCAATCCTCTCTATAAGAAGTGGTTTCAGTATTTCTGCCGGGGCAAGAAGTAGCCAGTTGCTGCTCTGATGTTTCATGGTCTAGGTGTCTCTCAGGTGAAAAAGCAAACCCTAGATCCCAGAAAGGAGATTGCAAACCCTAGATTCCTAGAGACCACTTTCTTTCATTTTTACTTACAGAAGCCATCTTTGCCTTAAACTTGAACAGTTTTCTGCTGCTCTTGGAAAGGTCAGTTTTAGAAGAAGCCAAAGGGCTTTCCTCTTTTGTTCTCCTGAGCAAAGCCACTTTCTCATGTTGGACCAGGTGGCATTTTGCACAGTGGTAAGGAAGGACACAGAAAAAGCTGAGCATTCATTTTATTTTGCCATCTCCATTCAAAGTTGGAGTGAGATCTCCAGAAGTGAAGGATTGTTTTTTATGTTTGTTTAATAGACTGTGCAGGAAACTAAACTCCAGGAGGTTCCTAATTCCTGGTAGGTTTTGCTTCCCATTGGAGGGGAGCAATCCCATGGCACCTCTGCCCTTTGCAGTCCCCAGGGACGTGCAGAGCTCCTGGGCTCCCGTGAGGAACTGCGATGGTCAGGGATGTCGAAAATGCCCAGTGCTGGTGAGTGCCCGATGACTGCACAGTACTGGTGCTCTGGCTACACTCCCAGCACTGCTTAGAAGCACCCACACTTCCCTCCCGAGGGGCCCCTGTCCTTGAGAAGGCTATTTCAGTTGTCCCAGGTGTTTCCACTCCCCTGACTCTGCAGATAAAGTTGTGGGGAAATGCTAATGCTCCTGTTCCTCTCCCGGTCATTCTCAAGTCCTGCTGGGTCATCACTTCCCTGAGAAGCCCTGTTATGCTGCTCCTCTCTCTTTGCCCTCTTCCCTAACCCTTGCTGCTTAGGAAACCACTTTTTGCTTCTGTCTGTGTGAACCATCATCCCACCCCTATACTAAGCCCTATTCCCAAACATGGAAACCCCACCCAACTGTGGCAGTCTCATGTTCAGGCATTTTGGTTGGTACATGTGTAGATGGAAAGGAGAATGTGTATGTCTACATACCAGTCTGAGTACCCAAATAAAGGCTCCACTATCCTTTTTGTGCCCATGTTTGACCATTAGCACAAAGTGTTGGAAGCCAAGCAGTGCTGCAGAGTAGAGCCATCTGGGGTGGCAGCTAGATGGGAATGTGCCCAAATGCAGAGATTCACATATCTGTGCTTTTAAACTGAGAAGGGTAAACACAGATAAAATGCCATATGGGAACCAGCAATTTTTCTTGTGTGAAACCCTCTCCTCACTCTGGTATCAAATCAATGCACTATGAAAACATTTCAGTCTGCCATGCAAAAAACCCTCTGAAAATATTCAATTTCTAGTCAGACACAACAACCATTACTGATTTTGACTTGCAATAAGGAAACCAGTCCTTTCAAAGTGAAAAATGGAAGTGTTCCAGCCAGTTCTGGCTCCCTTTATCCCAGGCAGAAATACATTGCTTTTTTTTTTTTTTTTTTCTGTAAAAGAAATTTCCCCCAAATGGATGCCTTCTTGTAGGAAGGTACTCACTTATTTCTGAAAATTAAGTCATTTCTATGTGATCCTGGGTATGGCCTTCTGTTGAGCCCAACATAAGGCTTCTTCTTTTGAAATGTTGGTCCCAGTTGTGAAGTGGGTTGGACAAGTAAGAAGGTGCAACTGGTATGAACAGTTGGGCTTCAGATGAACAGTTGGGCTTGAGGATTGGAAGGAAAGACGGAGTGACTCCTTAGCACAAGCACTCCGGCAGCTCAGTCTTTTCAAATCATCTCAAATCATTAACTAAGTGCAGTTCACTGGCATTAATGAATAACTTACTTGGATTGATTTGCATTTTCGTCACTAAATCACATTTATTTTAATAAAGTCTATGAGGGGTGGTGTCAGTGCTGTCCCTAAAGCACATTTTGCACGGGACATGTGTCAATTTTAGTGACATTTACAGTGAAGGAAGATGTGGTGGCCTCAGGTGGACTCTCTTGCCCCTTTACAAGATACACAGATGGGGTCAGAGAGCAGGAGATCTACATGATGTCACCATTATAAATCCAAACTCATTGGAAATGAACATTCTGACATGATTCCACCTTGTGGAAGCTCTTGATAGGTTTTGTCTTGTTTTGCACTTGGAGAAGAATTAAACTTCAAAGCTCTGAAGGTTTGAGAAATGCCATTACTGTTTTCAGGCCACCTTCAGCTGCAATTTTTCAGCAGGACCCTTCTGTCTGTTCAGGTGTCTCCATGAGCATAAAGAGTCTGCTGCAGGCATGAAAAGTACCTGCTTCTCCTTTGTTCATCTGCTGAGTGGATCTTCTGAGAAACATGGCTTTCTCATGAGGACACAATCACCTCTTTACTTGCCACTGCTGGCTCTTGATTTTGTAATGCCCGTCAGGAGGACCACATTTGGAGACCATTACGAAACTCTCTCAGCCTGCTTCCAATCAAACCCCACATTTCTAGTTAAAGACTATGAACTTTAATGCCTTTCTTCATTCCCAAACTGTTCTGCTCTGTTTCTCCCATCTCTACTTAGGCAGTAGGACCCAGCCCCACTTCTCCAAGAATTTGAGGCTTTGGTCTCAATGGTATTAACAAATCTTTTTGCTCTTTTCCTTCCCTTGACAGAAATTAAAGTTCCACTTGCCAAGACATCGAGAAGTTCGAGAGACACACCAGCGATGCAACTGCCTGGCAGGTAGGGAACTGTTGCTTTGGAGGGGCCTTTTTCATATCGTTGAAAGCTTTTTTTGATACCGTGTGGTAAACAAATGCAAAGTTAGACGTACTTGCTTAGCAGTGTGCTTGAGGTATAGGAAAATAACGTGGAGATGTAACGAGTCAGGTACATGTGTAAATACTAACTCCATGTATGACAAACAGCAAGAAAAGTGATAGACTTTCAGGTAGACATCTAGATAGATAATAAAGAGACAGCTACATCTAGAGGGCAAATGTTCCCAGTCAGTTTAAACATCAGTTTTCAAGTGAGTTGAATGGCTCTTGGGAGACACATCCTTTTTGGTTGATTTGAGAAGTTCTGAGACACGTAGGCTAAACCCAGTGCCAAAGCTGAACAGCTAAATTTTGGTGAGCCAGAATGCCTGTGGGGTGAGAAGATTTGAATTCCTCAGTGTTATACAACTATCTGAGGCATCTTGCAGAATATCAGCCTTCAGTTAGAAGCAGCCATCTATCAGGGGGTTGAATGAAGTGGTCACTCAAGATCCTGCTCATATAACATACAGAAATATTATGGGATTGCTTAATTGCATTATGTTTTTAATCATGCTAATATCAAAAGGCTCTTTGAGACACATTTTCTGAAGTGGTTTCAATACAATAAGTGACAAATTGCTATGGAAAAAAACATTTGTGAATGGCATTTCATTCCATTGCTATGAATAATTCATCTTTCCTCATTGTCTTTTGATGCTTTTTACTGCGCAGAAAAAAAAAAATAAAGTGCCAGCTACCACTCGCATCCAAAGTCAAAGCTTTGGGAGAGCTTGAACATGTGTATCCAAAGTGAATAGCTGAAGCTCATCTTGAAAAGAAAGAGGCAGGAGAAGTTGTGTCTGGATGAGCATTTGAAAGCAGCATTTCAATTTTCTGTGCTTTCTCTTTTGGTTCTTTTTGGTGCCCAATGTGAGGTGTTTGACAATGTCTGGTGGTATGCATATTAAAGTGCATTTAATTATGGTCAACAGTGGGAAATGGTGGATGAAATTATGAAGGAGGCTGTCTTTGCTGTAGATAATGTTGTCTCCAAATCAGCATATTTAGACCTGTGTACAGACATAGGATATAAAGTCTCTCATCAGACAAAAATGGATTTGTAAGATAGCAGCCTGAGGTAAAGATATAGAGGTTTGTGATGCAAAAGAGCTAAAATCCAGGATCAGACTTGGAGAACATTGAAAAATGCCTGATTTGACTAGTCCAGACCAGGACTATTGGACTTTCTTTTTAGTCCCAGAAAAAAAAAATCCCAGAAACAATTTTGATTTACGTTTAAAAGACAGTACAAATGAAATGTCCTCTAAGTATCACTTTTCCAATGATCAGATCAAAACTGAGTTCAACTGTTTTTAAATTTCAACCTTTTCCCTTCAATGGGAATACAAATCACAGCACTACTCCATTTTGAAGTTCCTGCCTAGACTTGACATATAAATGCCATAAAACCACAGGAATGAATATCCTCCTGGTGTTTCTGAGCCAGCTTGGAGGAGGAAACAGAATTTGAATGCAGAGCAGAGGCAAAAAAGAGATTAACTGCATTTTGTGGCCATCTGAATGTGACCCCTACACCATGTGTGTGATAGGTGAATTGCCCAAGCATTTCAGCATCAAGATAGAACTAGTTGCTTACAGATAGCCACATCCCTTGGGAAGCCTCGGCAGCAGTTGGTGCTGGATTTCTTGTTACACTCTGATACCTACTCGTTCCGTTAACCTCACGGTATTTCTGAAGGACAGCTTTGATTCAGGAGAGCAATAATAACAAATCTCTCAAGGCATCCCTCTCAAGGCCTCCTTTTTACCTGTGACATTTGCTTGTCTTCATGAAATATCCTACAGGCACAGAAACTATCTGTAGAAATTTCCCCAACCCTGTTTGCTAATCCATTGAAGGAAATGAAGCTGTGGTTCAAACGTGGTGACGTGGCAGGTGAAGTCTTGGTTTGCTTTGAGCAGCACCGAAATGAAGGCACCTTCAGCCAGCTGTTGTCTCATCTCAGACCCTTTGCTCTGGGGTGTTTCCTGTTGGTCTCCAGGCTGATGCAATGCAGGCCACCTGAAAGCATTGTTGTGCTGTTTCAACATGGTCTCTCTTCCAGCCCGAGACCCTGGGAATCTTTTCCCAAAGGCATTTTTTTCCCTTGTGTTTAAAATGCCTGAAGGACCAGACAACATGACCATTGCGGGAGACCAAGGTATTCAAAAGCACTGAGAAGCGTCAAGATGTTGCAAGACTTGGAGCATGTCCTCTGCTTCTCACTGGCCCACTCCACTGCTCATAAACACATCATGTTCCTCACCAAAAATAAATGTTTATCAGAAGTGATGTTTGAGTTCATCCCTAACTGTGAGCCAGGTCCCTGCATGGCAAAGGAGGGGAAAAGTTCATTTGCTGACCTGTTCAGTACGGATGTGGAGGTCCCAGGCAGGGTCACCCATTGCCGTAGAAAAGCTTCAGGAAATAGAGGGCTGTGAATGTAAATGGTTTGGGAAAGCTGGAAATAGGGAGCAAGAAGACTGTAAAGTGTGTGACTGTGCCACGGCTACCTGAGTGCACACGATAATGACCACAGGAATAATGTGGTCAGGAAAACGGCACAGCTGTATTTATAGCAAACGATAAGGAAATAAAAGTTTCCTTTGGCTGGGAAGCTGCCACTTCAGATCACTTGTTCTGGGGCCAGGCGTGACTACCTGTGAGCTAGATGTCGCTGCTCAACATTGTGTTTTTTGAGCTCAGAGGTTGCAGTGGTCTTCTCCAGTGGTGTCTCAGAGTGGAGGACACAACCCCAAGGTTAATACAACCTTCTTGGGTAGTTAATGACTCAGTTCCCTTCGTGTGATGGATAACCTGTGTCATTTCTTCTGTCCTTGCTGTCTGCCAGCCTGATCTGGAATGACTTCACACAGGGTTGAGAAATGGCCTCAAAGTCTCAATGGCAGCAAAGAATGCACCCAGCTGTTCACCAGCTCCAGACCCTACACCATGCTGGGACAAAGTGCAGACAGGGAGCTCAGCACAGGTTTTGATTTGAGGTCATTGCATGGTAGGGTGAGACTTGAACTGGGTCTGAGGAGACGCTTGTGGGACCATGGGTCTGATTTCTAGGAGTGAGCCTTCCCTTGTCATTTTTGCTCAGATGAGGGAAAACTTTCTTTTTCATATAGAATCTGGGTGTGACTGAGAGCTCAGGAGAGCTACCCGAGGTTGGAGGATCCTCTGTTAGCCAGCTGATCTCCCTTGATTTCTGCCACATAATAACAAAATGCTGAGAGGGAAAAGCATTGTGTTTCGGGTTGACAGTGAAAATCTAAGCTTTCCTGGTCTAATCCAGACCCTGTCTGTCTGGACAGTCTCAAACAGCCAGGGATTACCACCAAACCCCCCTCCCACAGCATTCCTAGCAGAGGTGGGAGCTTGTGTATTTTATATAATGTGACTGTCTTTATTACACCTTTCCCATTTTTCTCTCTTCAGCTCCTATTTTCACTGTTCCTACGTAGCTGGTTTTGTTCTACTGGTTCTCTGCTTCAGTCTTCAATATCCCTAAAAAAAAAGAAAAAGAGGAAAAAAAAAAAGGGAAGAAAAAAAAATCTGTCTCCTTTTCTTCTGCCCCATAATGTTTGCTTTGGTCCAGTTTCTCCTTGGGCAGGTTGGGAGCCTGTAGTGCTGGAGCCAGTCAGCCATGCAAGCAGGGAAGTGTCGCGGAGGGATGCCGAATGGCTTTTCCACCTCTCCCCGTGGCAGCACTTGGGGCAGAGGGGGGAGCTGGTCTGTGGAAGAGGCAGCTCTGGTCCAGTGAGCTCCCAGGACCAGGACTGGTGGTCAAAGGGAGAGGTTGCACAACCTCTCCACGAACAAATGTGCCTTCTGCTGGGACAGGGGCTTGGAGGCTGGTGTGGAGAATCTGCAAGGATTTTGCCACTGGCCAGGACCTGGGATCCTCTCAGGAATGTCTTTGAGGCTTTGCAAGAGACCAGCCCTTGGGAATTTCTCCTTGTACAAAACCTACCCATGTCCCTGTCTGCCCTGGCCCAGGCTGCAGGAAAAGGTGCTTGGCCACTCTCTTCAGCCCTGATCGATCTTACAGGAATACCAGCAGTAACTGCTGTAACTTGGAAACGTTGCTGCTGTTTCCCTCTTTGCCCATGAGAGCAAAGGTGCAGTGGTGTCCTCAATTGCACCCAGGGGCTGTGGGCCACACATTGTGCTCAGTCAGTCCAGGTGCCCTGCTCGCCCCCTCAGGTACATCCCTCCCATGCTGGCTGGACCCCCAGCACAGTGGCAGATGCTCAAAGAGGCCAGCTTGAAACAGTGCAGGGCTTCAGGGGGGCTTTGGCTCCCACCCAGGATGTGTCACCCAGAGCCAGGAGGCCCAGCTGGCGGGAGGTGGCAGGATTTCCCACGTCCTGAGCCTTGCCTGGCCCTGCAGAAGGAGGAAGGAAACATCAGGAAGGGACTGGACCCAGGCTGTCAGACTAGAGAGTAGCTGGGATGGCTGCAGCTGGGACAGACCTCTGGGTAGTACGGGCTGAGCCCCAGCCCTGCAGCAGCCAGGCAGGATACTGTATTCAAACGGATGCATCCATTTATCCCTTAGGATTCTTATATTTCCCCCAAACACCTCTGGGGACATGAGACAAAAAGGGGGTCAGTTCCCCAGTCCCACCTGCCCCTGGTTGGAGTGCTCTGCCTCTCACCAGGTTGTTTTCATGGCTTTTATGTTTTCTTGCTGTTGTTTTTAACACCATTGTTTTCGAGCTTGCTGGGGTTGCCTGAATATATCTGAGGGCTCCTGTAAGATTAAAAGCTTGAATACATTGGTAAGCCCTGAGAGGAGGAGAAGGTGTTTGGGATTCCTGGTGTGGGGTGAAGGTGGGGAAAGGCCACTCCATTTGTTTAAGTGCCAGCAGGCACAAGCTCTGTCGTTGACCCTGTCTCAGAGCCACGAGGGATGTGAGGTGGGAGTGTGTGGTGAAGCACCCATACCCATGGCACTGCTGTCAGGAGGTGCACTGAACTAGTTGAAATGCTATGGTTTTGTGCTTGACCCCTTTTCAGGACAATAAATCAGCATGGTTTTCTATGATGACTATGCAAAAAAGGTGCTTCATGCTTTGCTTAAATGCAGGGTTTTGACCAGCTCTAACCACCAAAAAATCAGGAAAAAGAGGACATTTGCCCCAAGCAGCCACTCCTTGCAAAAATAATTGCCCTTCTCCCTTGGATGTGCTGGTAAAGCTCTGGGCTGGCTGGAGAGCTGAGCTCTAGAGGGAGCAGTGCCTGGGCTGCTGTGGGTGGGCATCCAGCACCACTGCAGCCAGAGCAGCACGTTGCCCTGTCAGAAGATGCGATTTACTAGCACGGCATCTCTGTGTCATGGCACATCTGGAAGAAAAATTGCAGCATAATCATTGCTTAAATACTTCTCCCCCCCCCCCCCCCCCCCCCCCCCCCCCCACTTCACCCGCCCCCTCTTCGGCTCAGTCATAACAACTCAGGGGACCCCCCTCCTGGGCTTTTGGCCGCCGCAGGGCCCCTC